>JANQBM010199766.1:4376-23010 GCA_025594535.1 Erythroxylum domingense | reverse complement strand
AAATATCCAGAAAATCTCACCACAATAACATGTAACATGGATCCCTCAACCAAGATAAGAAAATTTAGCTACTCATAATTGAATTGAAATCAAAAGAAATAACAAAAGAAACAGTCTCCATAACTAGTTCTTTTCTAAAAGACAACGAAATTTCTGTTAAAATTGTGCCGAAAATGTAAAACAAGAAAAACCAGAAAAAGTGCAGTAACCCCCTTGTGTCAGTCTTTCTAAAACCTAATCTGTCTCTCACCTGCGTCCTCCTCTTTTCTAGTTATTTGATGTTTATCTCTTCATTATCTTTTCTTGATTCTGTCCAAATTAGGTGCTCCTCTAATTTAGGTAGAAGACTTGTTGGAAAGATGGCAAGAGAATCTTTAAAGATTGTGTTTTAATTGGAGTCAAATTCTGGAATTTCATCTGCAGATTCCAGATTCCGTCCTTAGGCGTGCCCACGCTTAGTCACTGAATTTCTGTCAAATTGGGGATTTCGGATTTCTTTCCTTCTTTTGCCTCTTTTTGATCCTATTTCGTCCCTAAGGTGTTGAAAACCATCTGTAAACAATTATAAAGCAATTCCATTAAATTCGGATAATAATTTCCACACCTTAACAATAATTACGTCCAAAATAAGTGCAGTTTAATGACTTAACAATGACCTGATAACTAGGTGACTTGTAGTTTAGGTATAAATAATATTTTCTATTGCATATGATGCATGTGTGAGGAAAAATTACTTAATTTAAACTTTTGGCCTAGACTACCTAGGGAGTATAATATTAATTAACTCTTTGTCACTTGGATGTATAAACTCAACTATACTAATAAGAACGACCTAACAACTAGGGGACTATATAGTATTGATCATACTATAAATTTTATATGATAAAATAGGTAATTTACCACTCTTTAATTATGCATGAGTAACGTCTTGACAACCAAGGGGCTCATTCATGTTTTAAAATTTTTTTAATATTATTTAGATAAAAGTCCAAAGTTCATGTGTTCTTATTTTGGTGTTTTCTTTTCATTAGATTTCTCAAAATGTCTATTATATCACTGCGAAGCATTCTTGATGCTGACAAGCTAGCGGGTAACAATTTTGATGATTGGTACTGCATCTAAAAATTGTTATCATGCAAGAGAAACTTATCAATGTGATCAATAAACCTGTGAAGGAAGCGTCTCCTGAGGGAATTGATGATGCTAATGCATTTGATACATATTTTAAGTACAACGAACAAAGTACTAATGCCAAGTGCATTATTCTAGCACCAATGAGTTCTGAACTCCAAAGGCAACATGAAGGTATGAATCCTCCACAGATCATTGAGCATCTTAAGAATATGTATAGGTCATAAAGTAGGATTGCTAGATACTAGTTATCTAACTCCTTATTCGTGTTTGAACTAAAGACCAAATCTCATGTGGGACCCCATGTTCTTAACATGATTGATCTTATAGAACAACTTGAGAAGTTAGGGTGTTCGTTAAGGAAAGAGTTGTCACAAGATTTGATCTTACAGTCTGTTATTAATAAATTTTCACTGTTCATTGTTAACTTTAACATAAACAAGATGTACTGTGATCTTTATGAAATGCTCAACTTATTGATTGATTTTGAAAATCAAGTAACATCGTCTAACAAGGTGAAAATGTTAGGGTCTGTGAATCTAGTTGGTAACTCTTCTAAATGCAAGTGGAAGGGCAAAAAGAAGCCCAAGAAAAATCATCTTACACCCAAGGGTGTTTGAAACAAATCCAAGGGTAAGGAGAGGAAAGTTGACTAAAAGGATGCTGAATGTTTCTTATGTACAAAGAAGGGACACTGGAAGAGGAACTGCCCAGAGTATTTGGCTACTTTGAATGGCTACTTTTCATGATTTCTTTAACTACTATTGACTCTACTAAATGGGTATTAAATTCTGGTAGTAGCTTTAACATCTACAATAAGTTGCAGGGTCTAAGGATCAGTAGGAGATTGAAGAAAGGAGTAGTTAAGATACAAGTTGGGAATGGAGCAAGTGTTGCTACCCTAGCTGTAAGAACTATTTCTCTTGTTATGCGTATGGGAAAGACTTTATTATTAGAAGATTGTTATTATGTTCTTAAATTTGTTTCGAATATTGTTTGCATTTCGTCATTAGACAAGCATGGATTTCATACAATCTTTAAGAATAACCAATGTAATATATTTCACGGTGATGAATTATATGTAAGTGGTTGTTTACAATATGGTCTTTATATCTTACCTGAAATAGTTGTTTATCAAATTATAAATATTTTTAGTCAAAACAGGAAGAGAGATAATCAAATAAATTAAACTTACCTTTGGCATTATAAACTTGGTCATATTGGTGAGAAAAGAGTAAACAAGTTGCACAAGGATGTCTTAGTCAATATGATTATGAATTATATGAAACTTATGAATCTTGTCTCAAAGGTAAAATGATCGAATCTCCTTTTATTGGAACTGAAGAGAGAGATAGTGAATTTTTAGGACTTATGCATACTGATGTATATAAGCCTATGAAAGTTCAGGCCAAAGGTGGATATTCATATTTTATCACCTTCATTGATGATATGTCAAGATATGGATTTGTGTATCTTATGAAAAACAAGTCTGAATCATTTGAAATGTTCAAAAGATTTCATAGTGAAGTTGAAAAATAAACTAGCAAGAGTATTAATGCACTAAGATCTGACCATGGCGGTGAGTATCTTAATAATGATTTTGTTGATTATCTAAGGCAAGATGGAATCTTGTCTCAGTGGACTTCTTCAGGAATATCACAACACAATGATGTTTCAGAAAGGAGAAATCAAACTTTATTACATATGGTGAGATCTATAATAGGGTTCACTAATCTTCCTATCTTCCTATGGGGATATGCTTTAAAAGCTGCTGCCTATTTATTAAACAAAGTTCCCACTAAAGTAGTCACTAAAACTCCATATGAGATGTGGAAAGGACGTAAGCCTAACCTAAAACATTTGAAGTTTTAGGGTTGTCTAGGTTATGTTAAGAGATTGCTTCCAGATAAGCTTAAAACGAGGTTTGAAAAGTGTAGATTTGTTGACTATCCCAAGGAAACTATGTGATACTATTTCTATCACCCTTTTGAACACAAAGTGTTTGTGGCCAGAAATGCAAACTTTGTAGAAAAGGAGTTCCTTAATGAAGGAAGTCATGGTGTAGAAATAGATCTTGATGAAATTCAAGATTCTGACGAGTCAACACAAGCTCAAGAGAATCAGATGTATATTGAGCAACCTTTACTTAATATCTTAAAGTTGACACAAAGCGTATCAGCCTCAATCATTGAGGAGAACGCACCGGTTATTGAACCTATCCTAGAACCAGTGCAATAACAAGAATAAGTAAAGGAAGAACTTATTATACATAAGCCTCTTAGAAGGTCTACTAGGGATCGTCATCCACTAGATAGATTAAAATTAATGGTGTAAGGTGACGAGGATAATCATATTGATGATATACTACATATTGATGATGACCCTAAAACTTACGAAGAGGCTATGGCAAGTCTAGATCATGAGAAGTGGTTTAAGGCCATGGAATCTGAGTTAGAATTTATGAGAATCAACAAAGTATAGACTTTGGTTGATCCCTCAAAGGATATAAAACCCATAGAATGTAAATAGGTATTTAAGAAAAAGATTGGAGCAGACGGGAAGGTTGAAACCTATAAAGCCCGTCTTATTTCCAGGGGTTATAATCAAAAGGACGGTATTGATTATTATGAAACTTTTTCCCTTGTGAAAATGCTCAAATCTATTCGTATTCTACTTGCTATAGCTGCAAATTATGATTATGATATATGAAAAATGGATGTGAAAATAAATTTTCTTAACGGAGAGCTCAAGGAAGATGTCTATATGACTCAACCTGAAGGTTTCACATTGCCACCTGCTCTTAATAAAGTATGTAAGCTATAAAGATCCATTTATGGATTGAAGCAAGCTTTATGAAGTTGGAATATTTGCTTCAATACAACAATCGCAAAGTTCTATTTTTTAAGATGCGAAGAAGAACTATGTGTGTACAAGAAGATTAGTAGGAACATAGTTATTTTCCTAGTGCTGTATGTAGATGACATATTGCTAACAGGAAATGATGTACTAGCCATGCAAAAGATAAAGATTTGGCTATCTGAATAGTTTTCCATGAAGGATTTGGGAGAAGTAGCATACATTATTGGAATCAAGATTTGTAGAGATAGATCAAGGAAGCTGCTAAAGCTCTCCCAATCCATGTATATTGATATTATCTTAAAAAGGTATCACATGAAAAATTCCAAAAAAGGTTATCTACTGATAGGCACTAGAATTTCTCTTAGTAAGGAGGATTGTCTTAAAACCCTAGAAGAAACAGAGCGCATGAGTAAGGTCTCATATGCTAGCACAGTGAGAGTTATCATGTATACCATGACATGTACAAGGCCCGATGTAGCCTACACGCTAGGAATAGTGAGCAAATATCATGGTAATGCAGGTGAGGAACATTGGAAAGTGATTAAAATCATCTTTAAGTACTTGAGATGAACTAAGGACCAATTCCTCATATACGGAGACTATGAATTAAAGCTAATAGGCTATACTGATGCTAGCTTTACATCAAATAAGGATGATAGCAAATCTACCTTTGGTTATATTTTCAAGTTGAATAGAGGAGTAGTAAGTTGGAAAAGTTCCAAACAAGCTACTGTAGCTAATTAAGTTACTGAAGCAGAATACATAACTACATGTGATTCAGCTAAGGAAGCTGTTTGGATAAAAAAGTTCTTAACTGAACTTGGTATGGTTCCTTCGATAAAGGAAGTTGTTCCTTTACTGTGTGACAATACCGGTGTTATTGTACAAGCTAAGGAACCAAGGTCATACTAAAGATCTAAACATATTTTGCAGAAGTTTCATCTAATTAGAGAAATTGTTGAGTGTGAGGAAGTTCAAATTCAAAAGGTTGAAGGAAAGGAGAATGCTGCAGATCCCTTCACTAAAGCGGTTGGATAAAAGGAGTTTTATAAACACAAGTGGAAAATAGAATTGAAGTTCATGACTAATTGGGTCTAGGTCAAGTGGAAGATAGTTGGAATTATACCCATGACCCAATCGGTATGTAATAGATTGAACACTTTTTGTTTTGTGATTATTAACTGTGTTTAATAAAATGATTTTATTATCATATTATATTTATTTCTTTTACCCTAATATGATAAGTCCTTGATTAAATTTATACACTTTCCATCATAATGTAGATTATGATAATAAGAGTCAAGTCTTTAGGGTTTAATCTCAAAGTGCTCTTAATTATAGGATCATCAAATAAGGACTTTAATGATCCAGTTAGATCAATATGTATTTAATAGTATCTATTGGATGGATATTAGTATATCTTATTTACTAAGTAACATATATAGATGATGCATATGGAGATATGATTATTGAACTGGCCAAACTGAGAATTCCCAATGATAATATTACCTATGAACTGTCAAGTGGGATATTCTCATAAGGATTTAAATGTATATTTTTCCTTTGAACTGAGATCATCATAGTAATCAATAGGTCACTTATTATGTTTTGATGTCGGACACCTAGTATGTAAAACTACTAGTTAAATGATCATTGGATATAATTAAGTACCTATCTGATTAGTGGTGAGTAAATATAGGATCTATCGACTCCAGGTAATGAGTTTGAGCTCTATATTATCATTGATCTTAATGGTTGCTTCAAGATCTTAGCCAGGGAGATTGAATGATTGAGGAAAGGAGTTTCTTAAGTCATTCACCAATCATTAATGATCGACATGTAACATAGTTGGTTATCTAATAGGATCTGACAGTTAAACCATACTTTAGGATAATCTGGAGCTGTAATGATGGAAGGTAATAATACATTATCCTTAACCATGTTCTATCTTTGTAAGGTTGTTACTTCACATTATCCCGTCACTGAAGAGTGTTGTTAGACGCCAACCTTGATTAGTAATTAATTGGATTAATTACTACTGACTTAGTGATGAACCTATATGGTCACACACTTAAGAGTGTAATATTTCCTGTTTATGATTATTTAATTTATTATGTGATAATTTATAAAATAATCTATATGGCATATTATTATATTTTTTGCTAGCATAAAAAATATAATTAATATTGGAAACTCTCTTGTGAAAAATAAATGAATAAAATAAAATAGTTTTATTTTATTTCCTTCTATAAATAATAATAATAATAAAAATAAAACAAAAGATGGAGTTGGTCTTTTAAGTTTTAAACGTTAAAACTTATGAAGAGTATAGAAGGGTACGTCTCTCTCATTTTCATTGTAATGTTTTTTAAAGAATAACAAAGAGAAGAGAGGTTGTGTGTCTCTCTCGTTATTTTCGTACATTTAAAACAAAGAGAAGTTGTTTTATACAGATGCTTAAAAAATAGCAACAGAAGAAAGGACTTTTGTGTTCTTTACATTTTAGATAAGACCAAGAGAGAAAGAGACAAAATTGTTTTATTCTATTCTTGAAAAAGAGTTCTTCAAAATTTAACCAAAGCTATATCAAGTGTTGAAAGCGGGACGTATTTCTCGGTATGGAATGCACAGAGACTTCGTAGTTTTGAAGTTCACTGCCGATTAATCCTCATAAATTTCAGGTATTTGTTATTTGCCTATTCTTGCTATGAGTATGATTATTAAACGCAATAAATAAATTTAAGATTGCAATAAATTTTTTTTCCGATGAATATGTGATCCTTTATCATTTAATCACTTAATCCATTATCAAATTAAGTTAATTTCAAGCTTAATTTAAGCCTAAATGCATTATAGGAAAGTACCTAACCATTTGTTGTTTCAATCATCACCTAAAAGACAAGAACTCATGTAAATGGCCATTCCCACAATCGTGGATGACTTCCTAAGATCATGGGTTATGTTAAAAGAGCACTTCTAACACTTTCTTGCATTCCTATGATTGTGTATGCATTCCCACAATCGTGGGTTTTGCAAATATGAAAATCCCAGCAATTTATCTTCCAAATGTTTAGCTTTTTTCTCAAGACAGATTTTCGGGTCATTTTTACATGGCCATGTTCATATAGAAAATGAGGTATTTAGGCAATACATTCTTCTAAAACATTGTTCCTATATGTCTTAAGTTTCTAAAGAAATTAAGTTCATGCATTGTGATTCATTATTTTGCAAGTTATACTTAAAATACTACAGACTATTCTCACACCATGATAGCACACAGTACTCAACTTCAAGCCAAAATTTGAAACCCTTAGAGATAGAATTCAAATTTGATTCCTACATGAAAATTGTAGCCATATATCTTTAATTTAATTGAAAATTAAATTAATCTCATTTAGATATCTATAGATCAAGATATGGCTAAAATACAAATGCTTGTTTAGTGGAAACACTACAGCTAACATATTCTAGCACACTTTAAACACCATTATCACTTTATCTCTAAACTTTCAACTTTTCAAAACACTACAGTTGCCTTTTTTAACTTCAAAACTCAATCCAATCCATTTCTAAAACAACCAATGATCCATGTTTTTATACATAAAAAATAGAACATGAAAATATCCATTCATTCATCAAATTTTTGCACACATTCAACTCCATTATCACCTTCGTTTTATCTCTAATTCAAATCTATTTCCACTAAATAATGGCCTATAACTCATGATTTTCATATTCTCAAAATAAGAACACAACACATACATTCATCCATCAATTTACTGCACTCATCCAAACACCATTATAACGATCATTCTACATCAAAAGTATCTCTATAACAATTTATGAATTATTACTCATCATAAACATAAAAACAAGCCATAAATATATTCATTTATTCATCCACAATTTAGCATAAAAAATTCACTCCATTTACATTTTCAATCTATCTCCTATTGATCATTATAAATGCCTTCATTTAGCCAACCCAAGAATATCTTTAATACACTAAGAAAAAAGAACATAAACCTCTTTATTTTTACACCCACTTTACAACATGTATGTAACTCCATGGTCATGATCATTCAATCTTAAATCATTCATTATAAATATTTCATTTACAACTACCCATGAAGATTAACATGCTACTTACTTGATTTACTCAAAGTTTCTTCAAAATCTACAAGAAACCCTAACTCTCCATGCATATACAATCATCATCTTTCTAGGGTGGAGTAGGTTAGGTTTTATAGTGGCAAAATATTAAGGACAACGAAAATGGAAGTAGCAAGTGAAAGATGAGAGCAACACAAGATCGTAAGGTGAGGGTGAATAACGTGAATGGGGAAGAAGAAAAATGAAGAACGAAATAAAGAAGGGAAGAAAAGAGTATTTAGCCAAAGAAAAATGAAAGACTAAAATGGTTGTCTTTCAATTGAAGGTGTCGAGAGTGAGGTGTGTGGCAAGTGGCTTCTCTAATGCATCTTTCTGTAACACCCCCACTGCTATAAGATACATATCGGAACATCCTTATGACATTCTAGTACATACCCTATAACAATGACGTGTTAACTATCACACTTTCACTTTATATCATGGCAATTTATCCCACTTAATCATGGCATCTACTATCATACAAGAAAGTCACCAAATTTTAAAAACAAATTTCTCCTTTTCATTTCATAAATCTGAATGTACATACATTGTAGCTTTCAAAAATCTGTACATGTACATCATCATATCCTAATACAAAATATACTACATGAAAAAGGAAACACAAAAGATCTAACTAAATCCTTCAGTCCAGTTAATTGACCTTTGAGCCATATCTTCTTCACAAAAGTACAAGAATTAAGCTTCTTGTAGGGTTTCTTAGTAGCTAGAATCCTCCCTCGGTCCTGAAATGCCAATGTGCAATTTTGGGTGAGTTTTGCGAACTCAAATAAGGTGACCATCATCGACGGTTCACTCAATTCATGCAACATATAATTTCACATAACAGATTATTCACATCATTGCATTTTTTTCATATAATATCACATATCACATTTTCATTTAAGAGCAGGAAAATTGCATTTCAATCAATCAAACATACTTAATAAAAATTATATGGAATGCATTTGGACTATTTTCTAATTATTACGTTGTTATGACTAAGTGCCTAAACTATCCCGTATCCATTATGGATACTGGGCTCATTTATACTGTCCCTTATCCGTTGGAGATACAGGGCTCATTTTACATAGTGAGCCTTTGGCTCTTAACCACATTGAAGCTTTAAGCTCGTTTTCGGTGGCTACTTAGGTCACAACTCTCATTATCTGATCATGCATTCACGTATGGAATGCATCCCATAATTAATCAATCAATTCAAGAAACAATTAGTTCTTCCCATTCACATACAAGTAGCACTTCAATATCTCATCCATACTTCAATATCATCGGACCTTCATATCCGGACAGTACACAACATCACACATTTATAGTATAAGTCAAAACAGAATTTAACACAACAATAATTGAGTGAGACTATCTAGGTTACTCACCGTTTGCTTCCAAAGATATTGCCTCGAAGTTTCGGCAATGTCTAGATGTTGACATTCCAATTGCTCCTTTAAAACAAGCAATATACACACGTCACACTTCATCACAATTATAAGTAATCATGTATGCACAAGTATGCATATAAAATATGTACAATGCATGTTCATAACAATCCCGGGTATCTTTCTATTATTCTCATCACATAATCATACATATTTCCAAACTCACATAAATATCATTTATACTTATGATTTATACCTCAATAAAACCATAAAAATCAAAATTTGTAACTCATTTCTTCAATTCAGATTTTTCCTAAGACACACTTTCAGGTCAATTTTCCATGATCAATCGAATAATGAAAATGAAGTAATTTGAGGGTACTTTCTTCTAAAAAATTATTCCCATTGTCTTAAGTTTCTATTGACACCAAGATTAGTCAATTTGGTTTAGTATCCTATGAGTTATGCTCATAATACTACAAACTGTGTATAATTGAACTTTTGGCTAGTTCATGATCATACCCTCAAATTGTACAACTCATAACCTTCAACTCAGATATCTAAAAATTACAAACTTAATACTAATTGAAAGATAAGAGAATGAGCTACAACTTTTATGAAGATACATTTGTCTAATTCCTATATCCATTCAGTTTTTATGACAACATCAAGATATAATTTCTGTCTCTAGTAGTACTACAACCTCAATCAAGACTGAATTGCACACCAGGTTTTGAAAGTCTCAGAAATAGATTTAAATTATAATTCTTCAAAAATTTGTATAATTATGTCTCTACTTTAATCTAAATTAAGAATCACCTCATTTGGACATCTACAGCTCAACATATCATCAAAATACCAACACATGTTTAATAAAAAAAATCTTCCATGTTCGCCCAGTAGAGTCACGTTGCGATCGCAACCTGCTTCTGAACCGCTGCACTCCTTCTTTGTTCTTTTATTTATATCCGAACTACTGTACTTCTTCTTCTTCTTTTCTTCATTCAATTAAACTAACATCTCTAACATATATCAACCTCATTTTCGACTTCCATATAACTCAACAAACTCATAAACAAATCAAAACTTAAGATTAAACATCAAATACCCAAAACCGAAATTCATGCACGTACTCTGCATGTCATTTTTCATTTTTTGAATTTTTGATATTTTTCAACTATCATACTTTTCACGGTTTTATTTTTTTCACATCCTACCATCACCCTGAACTTATCCGTGAACTCAAAGACTCATTTCATAGACCATACGAATTTAAAACTAAATTGTCCATAGATGTAAAAACGTACAGCTGTAACTCTCATCTCTCACACCCATAAGAGATGAGCCAAAAGTCACGGGTGTGACTTATCTCTCACGCCCATAAGAGATAAGACCAAAGCTTGGTTTTGAAAACTTAAAACAGAGCACACACATATATATATATATATATACATATATATCAACCTTATTTCTTATGAATTTCTACCCTCACCACATACACATTTCATTTGTTCTATAAGCTTTTAAAATTCATTCACTGCTATCTCATTACATCTGAGCCTTAAAAACACAAAACATAGAACCAAAATCAGTAAACATTTTTTTGCTACATTTTCCTGAACACTCATCTTCAAAATTTTCTAGGTTTTACACCTAACACAATCATACAAAACTCACTCTTCCTACTTTAATACTCTTCATTATTAGCTCTATTTCCACTCAATACTCTTCACAACCGATTTCATGCTCTAAAGTTAACCATTAACTCGAATCAGAACAAGTACATATGTAGAACTTGTTTTTCATGAATTTCTACACCCATCTTATACACATTTTCCATGATCTTTTAACTCTAAAAATCATTTAAAAACCATCTTAAAACACTTTAATCTTCTAAACACTCTAATACAAATATCATCAACTCACCCTACGTCACCAGTAAACATGAAAATGTCCATTTGTACAAAATCCTTTAATAACAAATAAATCCCTAAATTTATCTCATAAATCAACAACTCTAAAGGATTAACGAGATACTTACTTGATAAAACTTCCAATATCTTCGACAATCTCAAGAAACCCTAACTTTCATGCCACTTACGTACCCCATTTTAAGGTGATTTAGGTTTTTCTTGAGGTAAAAGAAATGGATAACAAGTAGGAGTAGAAAAGGTAGAGAAAACTAAGTGTAACTTTGGTGAGGGTTTGGTGAATCAGGATCCAAAAAAAGAAGAAGAAAAAGAAGCTTCAAGAAGAAAGCCATGAGAAGATATTTTAAGACAAGACAAAACAATGCCTTTGTCTTTCAAAGTTGAAAGAAAACGTGGGCTTAAAACTTGGACACATGTCCAATTTCTAATGCTTTAAATAATTCAATCTTCTCCAAATTTTTCTCCAATTGTCTCCAAATTGAAAATGAAATTTTCTCCCAAATTCTAAAGTCATCATAAAAATTCTTCATTACCATCTGACTCTTATTTCTATTTCTATTTAATAATCTTTCATATTTACCATTCTAGCCTTAACATGGGTAACGGGATGTTACACTTTCAATAACTAGTCCATTTGTCTTCTAATTTCTAAATCCATTTGTCACCCATTTTTTAATGTCAATTCTCAATAAATCCTAATACCACATGTCAATTATTTTTGCTGTCATTTGACAATTATTTCTACTACCATAAATCAATTTTCTTACAATTTAGCATTTTTCCTAGTCCAAAAATACTCATAATTTCAGAAATTTTCCAAAATTTTACCAAAAATTCTAAATCAATAATTATACTCACCAAATCAATTTTCAAGACAAAATATTCACTATTCATATCATAATCACATTAAAAATCAATTATACCTGGAAGATTTCAAATGAGTGCATGAACAGTCATTGTAATACGTGCAAAAAAATCAAATTCATGTGTATGTATGCTATATTATGCATGAGCATGAATTGCCTTTTCCTAATTTTTTCATTAATGTCTCTCATAGATAGTATTCTAAGGTTCTAACCCTTAACATGAGAAAATGAGATGTTACAATTCTCCCCTCCTTAAGAAATTTCGTCCTTGAAATTCTTACCTGATTGTTCAAATAAGTGGGGATGTTGTTTCCTCATGTGCTCCTCCATTTCCCATGTAGCTTCTTCACTCGAATGATTCTTCTAAAGGATTTTTCACTAATGGAATTACTCAGTTTCTTAATTATTTTATCTGATGTCCCACTATCTTAACTGGCTCTTCTATATAAATCAAATTACTATTAACTTCAATCTCTTGATCTGATAGTATATGCATTAGATCATACTAATATTTTCTGAGCATACTCACATGAAACACATTATGTATCTAAGCTATCTCAATCGGTTAGGCTAATTTGTAAGCCAATAGTCCAATCCTCTCAATGATCTTATAAGGATCAATATATATATATAGGGCTATGCTTACCCTTTTTACTGAACCTCAGCACTCCTTGCTAAAGCGATACTCTCAAAAACACTTTGTCTCCTACTCGATACTCCACATCCCTCCAATGTTGATCCACATAACTCTTTTATCTATCTTGAGCTGCTTTAATTTTACTTCGGATCAGTTTCACTTTATCCACAATATTTTATATTAGTTCTGGGCCTTCAATCATCCTAAGACCCTCTTCATCCCAATACAAAAGCGAATAACAATTTCTGCCATACAACACCTTATAAGGTGCCATTCCAATATTACTGTGATAATGGTTCTTGTAAGTAAATTTAATCAAGGCTATATACTAATCCCATACTCCTTGAAACTCCAATATACATGCCCTAATCGTATTCTCAACAGTCTTAGTTGTCCTCTCACTCTGTCCATTTTTTTGAGGATGAAATGTAGTACTGAAGTTCAACTTTGTATCCAGAGCTGACTGTAATCTCTTCCAAAATCTCGAGGTAAATCTAGGTTCCCTATCTGATATAATGGACACTAGAACCCTATGCAAGAAATGGGCTGACTTTGTCAATCAGTCCATCACAACCCATATAGCATCATACTATCTCGGAGTTTGTGGCAATCCCATAATGAAATCCATCGTAATTTACTCCCATTTCTATTCTAGAATAGGTAACAAACGTAGCTTTCCAATCGGAGCCTGATGCTCAACCTTCATCTGCTGGCAAGTTAAACACTTAGCAACATATTCAACTACTTGTTTCTTCATCCCTGGCCACCAGAAATGCTGCTTCAGTGTGTTATACGTCTTGGTAGTACCAGGATGTATAACATAAGTTGTTTCCTCTAGAATCTCTTTCCTCAGATCCTCAATATCGGGTACACATAATCTCTGCTTTAACCATAATGTCCCATCCCTCAATTTAAACTCAGAATTCAAGTTCACCTTCAACTTCTCAATAAGCTTCAACATTTCAGGATCTTTACTATGAACTTTTCTAATTTTTTCATGCAAAGCTAGTCTTAGTTTTAGTGTAGCTATCAATATCTCCTTCTACTCTAGTTTCAACTAATCATTTAATGCTCTCAATTGAACTTGGCTTGGTAACCTCAATATCTGTACTAGAGCTACACTACTATCTGATTTTCTACTCAAAGCATCACCGACCACATTATATTTTCATGGATGATACTCAATCCTATAGTAATAGTCTTTCAGTAGTTCTATCCATCTCCTTTGTCTCATATTTAACTCCTTTTGACTTAACAGATATTTCAAGCTCTTATGATTAGTATATATCTAGAAAGTCTCTCTATGTAAATAGTGTCTCTATATCTTTAGAGTAAAAAACCACTGTAGTAAACTATAAATCATGTACTGGATAATTAATCTCGTGAGACCTTAATTATCTCGATGCGTAGGATACTACTTTACCATACTGCATCAGTACACATCCCAATCCTTATTGCGAAGCATCACTATACATAACATAACCTCCAGTTCCAGATGGAATAGTAAACACTAGTGTTGTAGTTAACCAATTCTTTAGCTCCTCAAAACTTCTCTGATATTCATCATTCCATCTAAAAGGCACATTCTTTCTCAGAATTTTTGTCAAAAGGGGTTAAGATCGGTGAAAACCCCTCGACAAACCTCTGATACATTCTTTAGAGCTTCCCATTTTATTATTGCCTCTATCTTCTTTGGGTCTACTTGTATGCCTTGTCTAGAAACTATGTGACTTAAGAACACTACTTGATCCAGCCAAAATTCACACTTACTAAATTTGACATAAAACTATTTCTCTCTCATAATCTATAGGATTAATCTCAGATGTTTAGTATGCTCTTCACTACTCTTCGAATACACCAAAATGTCATCAATAAATGCAATCACGAAACGATCCAGGTAGGGTTGAAACACCTTATTCATCAAAACCATAAATGCATCTGGGGCATTAGTTAACCCAAACAGCATTACTAAAATCTCAAAGTGCCCATACCTGCTCTTTAATGCACTTTTTGGTACATCAGCCTCTGATATCTTCCATTGGTAGTATCCAGATCTTAAGTCTAACTTAGTGAACACCTGGGCTCCCTACAACTGATCAAGTAAATCATTAATTCTAAGCAACTGGTACTTGTTCTTGACTATTACCTGATTCAATTGCCTATAATCGATGCACAGTCTCAGAGTTCCATCTTTCTTCTTCACAAACAAGACCGGATCTCCCCATGGTGATACACTGGGTTTGATGAAACCCTTTTCCAATAACTCCTACAATTGAGCCTTCAATTCCTTTAGTTCCACAGGTGCCATCCTATATAGAGGAATAAATATAGGAGTAGCACCTGGAACTAAGTCGATCGTAAACTCCGTTTCCCTATTTGGAGGTAAACGAGATAATTCTATGGGAAACGCATCCAGGAATTCTCTAACAATAGGAATTTCCTGCACATTTTACTCAGTGAAAGTATCGACTACATGGGCTAGGTATGCCTCACATCCTTATTGCATCAACTTCAAAGCACTCGCAAATGAGATCATTCTGGCTGGCACTGTTTGATTAACATCTCAGAATACTACTCTTTGTTGATTAAGAAATTCCAGTATTACCTCCTTAGTGTAGCAGTTCATGATAGCCTTATGATCAATAAGCCAATTCATGCTTGGAATAGTATCTATCTCCTTTAACTGTAATACAATCAAATCTGCTTCCAATTATGCCTGATCAGACTTATACACATGTTATAAACTTCTCTTATTACTGTATTACTACATATCGGTGTACTCACCTATAATCCATGTTTAAATAATTCTCTATCATAATGTAACCTAGATGCTAGATGTGGTGCAATAAAAGAATACGTAGATCTAGGATCTACCAATGCAAAAGCTTTGTAAGTAAAAAAGTGTAACACACTTGCAACGACATCTAGAGAATTCTGAGCCTCTTGTCTGATCATTGCATAAGCTCAAGCCTGAGATTGCGGTGGGTTGCTCCGCACCTCAATCCTGATAGTAGGACTCCCATAACTCATTCTGCCTTTACCAAGAGCCGCATCAAAGGCAAGTTCCAAATAATTTCCAACATTAGGTAGCTGTCTAGATATTACACCTCTTCCACTACCAGACTACATAAAACTATCCCTCTGTCTGAACTCCATCTGTCTTGATCTACCCAGTGGTAGAAAAGATCTGTTATGATGTTTGCTAAACCTTCTGTCAGAACCACCCTGATATTTACTAGGCCTCTTCATTCTAGACTCTTGTCTATATTCTCCTTGATCATCTCTCAACAGTTGTTCTATTTGGATCAAGGTTACTCTCAACTCAGAGAAACTGCTCAAGTTCCTAATAGCTAACCTTGTCCAAATTTCCATATTCAACCCATCTTCGAATATCCTACACTTGCCTTCTTTAGTAGGAATCAAGGTAGTAGCATACCCCATAAGTTCGTTGAACTTTATCTTATATTCTGCCATAGTTAATTTTCCCTACTTCAGATCCAGAAATTCCTTCATCTTTTTGTCCAGGTAGATCTTGGGCATATAATTATCCTTGAAGACTTTCAGAAAGTTTTCCCACTTCAAATTACAAGGCCTAGTGGTACTGCCTGGAACATTTTCCACCATTAGTATGCTGGGCCTTGCAGTAAGGAAACTGCGTAGTTGAACTTCTCATTCGACTCGCAGTCCATCTGATCAAAGACTATCTTCGTTCTCTCTATCCATCCTTCGACCTTTGTGGGGTCTGTACTTGTAGAAGTCCACAACCCCCTGCTTTCTCAGTTTATCGTACCTCCTTTCCCTTCTCTCATAAATTGTTGGAGGAATTCTCTCAGGCCGACATATAGAAGACTCTCTACTAGCTCTTATTGATTCTAGGTCAACTGATTGTGCCACTTGATCACCTATGGCGGATGACCTATAATAGATATTAACTTCCACTATTATCCACATTTCTCAAGATATTTCATGTCTAATGTTCCTATATGTCCCTATAAATGCCAAACCATGCTCTGATACCAAGAATTGTAGCACCCCACTCCTGTCTAACACGTTCTTATACGTCCATCAGACATTCGAGCATATGTCTGATGGAAGCAGTGGGTAGAGCAATCTCGTCACTTAATATGAAATCTTAATAAAACACAATTATTCGAAATCTAAAACTCAATTAGCATTACATATATTATCCATATATATATAGTATCCAAAAGCTTATCAAAGTCTACAGCTCTGTTTACAAAATATGCTACATAAATGAGGAATTAAACAAAAAGTCTATCTATCATTTCAATCTTAACTGACCGATCTTTGAGCCATTTCTTGAGTCCAAAAACATAAGAACTGTTCCTCTCAAGAGTGGCTTAGCAACTAAGTCTCCTCTCCTATACCTGAAGGTCAACGTTGCAATTTTGGTGAGTTTTGCAAACTCATTGAGCTACCCATCATCGATGGCTCACTTATCCTACATAACACTACAAGTCATATACAATTGATATAATCACATAATTCACATGACCTCACTAATCATCATATTGAATCAAATACAATTATGTTCATTTATTTCAAATTTCACATGCAGAACAGTTCATACAACTCAATTCAATCATTCATGTAATGCTTATCAACTGTATGTGTAATGCTCATGAGACTCACTTTTAGTTATTACATTGTTATGACCGAGTGTCTTTTTCACTGTCCCGTATCCATCGTGGATACCCGGCTCATTAATAACTATCCCGTATCTGTTGGGGATACTGGGCTCATTATACAAAGTGAGCTAGAGGCTCCTACGACATTTTAAGATTTAAGCTCTTTTTTATTGATGACTCCGGTTACAACTACCTTTATTTTATCATGCATTCATGTAATGAAATACATCACATGTATTCAATATTCAATCACTTGAGATTGATCATTCAAATTTGCATTTTTCTTTGGGCCTAAGCCTGGCATTCAACAATAATGTTGAGTACACTTATTTTTGTCAAATTCACAAACAATGAGCACTTCCAATGTGATTTTCATGCATTAAATGCCTCAGACAATCAATGTTCGAAATCAACACATTCACATCACATAATATTTCAATGCAAAAATATAATCAAACAATTAAATCAATGTGAGACCATCTAGGTTACTCACAGTATGCTCCAGATAGCTATTGCCTCGACGTCCCAACAACGTCTGGATGCGGTCACTCTAATTACTCTTCTATATCATTCAACACATACATATTTACACATTACTAATTTGCACAATCACATTAATACTCAATCAAACACATATGTATATGTGTTATGTGTAATGCACAATCAATGACAATCCCAGGTATGCATAATCTTAATCATATGTCTCAATCATTCAAACATTTTATTTGTATATGTCTAACTTACTTTTAGGTTTATGCCTCAAATATACTTGACTATTCTAAATTTCCTTAACCAATAATTTACAAAGGTTTTTATAGCATTATAAGATCATATAATATCCAATTTCTCATTCATCTTTACTTAACATCATTTTTCTCCTTTGAATCTCGTTAGAATTCGCAAGATCACTTTCAAAGGTTTTTATCGCATTATAAGATCACATAATATCCAATTTCTCATTCATCTTTACTTAACATCATTTTTCTCCTTTGAATCTCGTTAGAATTCGCAAGATCAC
>JANQBM010199279.1:0-23025 GCA_025594535.1 Erythroxylum domingense | reverse complement strand
TTTGTTAAGTGATGTGTTAAGTGATGTGACACGCCACCCTTGCGGGGCTCGGATCCGGGTATCACTCTCGATATCGGATTTGGGTTCAGCGGGAGTTGGGGTGTTACAAAAATATTCACAATTACTAGATCAAGTAAATCATGAAATTGATAAAAAATCTTCAACTCTTTGTATCTTACAAAAAGCCCCTCTTCTTTCATTATTTTCATGTAAAAGAAAACCATGTCAATTGGTTATTAACAATTTTTTATTCTTTATTTGATTTTTCATGAGCCTTTTCCCTTTTATATTGCCATTTTCAAACATATACCATCTCCCCCACACTTATTTATTTGGGTATGTTCCATACAACATAAAATCATAAGAAAAAGCTCTGCAAATCATAAATTAAGATGTCGTTACTTATTTTTATTTTAAGCTCAAGGTTCTTTAGGAAAAGGGTTATAAAGAAAAAGGGTAAACTTTTATAGTAGGCTTAAGAAGGTTTCTTATAAAAATCTTACTTGTAATGTCAAAAAGATGAAATTCAAGTTCCAAAATTTCAAAATCAAAGAAGATATCCACATTAAAAAAGAAGAATTATTAAATATATACTCAAATTCTTATGCGATACTCAAATCAAATTAATTATTATACCTACTTAATTTGATTTCCTAGCATTCATAAAGTCAAGATTGCATTAAAACCATTTAATCACATTTTAAACTTAACCTTTAACAACCAATAATAAATATTAATTATATATGTTAACCTAAAGTAAATGATATCCTAATCATAAATCAAAAAGAAAAATAAAGTAAAAAGTTTAAATCTAAAATACATAAAACATAAACTTAAAAATTATATTATCATAAAGTCACACTCACACCTAAAAATGACATTATCCTCAATGTTAGAAAAATTCAGATAATAAAAGTAAGTATGAGAGAAATTTGAGCTAAAGAAATCTCCCTTAACTCCATGATAATTTTGGTAAGGTAAAATCCTAGAAATTCTATAAAAAATTTCATAAAGCAAACCTTAGTAGAGAACTAAAATTAATATATTAAGATAAAAGAGATGTAAGGTTAGAATGTTGGTTTCCTGCTAATAAATGCTTCTTTAGAAGTTCTTACTGGGACTTTTTACTCAATCCTTTCATCCTAGATATACAATTAAAGGTTTACTTCCACTGTTCTTTGAAATCAAATGCTCATTAGCTATTAAATATGCAACATACTGTTATAGAGTAAAGTTATATGGCATTAACTTAATACTCCCTCCATCCTAATTTTGATAATGCCTTTTTAATTAAAAAAATATGGTTGAGCACTCCTTATTTAAGATGATGGAGACAAGTCCATGATATCCTTCCTTTCCAGCTCCTCCTCTTTCTTTTTCTGCTTATCCTCTCTGTATGTTTCTTTAAACTTATCTGAATGCTTAACTTCCTCCTCCTTAGTAACTTCAACGTCATCTTTTATGCGAATCCTAAATGTAATGAATAACATTTGATCTCTTGGGTTCAAATTTGTGTTACTAAGAAGTTTTCCTTGATCTTTTTCACTTTCCACCTTTGTTATTTAATTCACTTAGATCTCCAAAATTATGAATGGATGCATATTTAGATTGCACCATATTTTTAAGTTGTCCCATTAGAGATTCAAGTTTCCCCAAGTTATCTAATTTTACATTGATGGAAGATATAAACTACGGGATCATCTCTTCCATATTATTACTCGATAAAGGAAGTGATTGTTTAAATTAAGGTCATTGCTAGAACCCAAGTGGTCCCATTTGTCTACTTGTAACTCTTTGCTCCCTCTAAAATTTTTTTAAATGTTTTTTTTTTACATCCCAAATTGTACATATAGTAGAAAGGATCATTCATGCTAAATCCTTCATAAGTAGCCATATAATTGGCATCTTTATAGTAATATGAGTTAGGTCATATATTCACACATGCATAGGAGGAATGTCTATACATGCCACTTGATAGCACACCTCCTATTGCCTATATCATGATTAAAATAACTCTTCAATTGGTTTGAAAGGTTAGCTACTTATAATGCTAGGTCTAAGGATGTTTAATTGTGATGCCAAGTTTGCAGATGCAATATATAAGAGTGATAAATTATTAATCAAACAAAGGAGGACAAGCATAAGATAAAGCTTAAAATAATAATCTAATTATTAAATGATCCCTAGAAACACTTCCAAAAACTTGTTTGAATCTATCTACAGGCATAAAGAAATGATTGTACTATCAATCCTACAAGGCATGTATCATTAGATTTATTAATCCTATTCAAGCAATGGAACTATATAAAACAAGAGTTTATAAAGATCAAGTAAATTGTTAAAGTAATGAAAGCAAGATAATAATTAATAAAAAGGAGTCAAGAAAAACAAAAGATAGGGTTTTTAGGTTCACTTATGTACAATTGCAATTATCATATAATACTGATTGTCAAAGTCGAAATAAAAATTAACCTAGGTTATCTACACCCTTTCCAAAGGCATACAACTATATCTACCTATTGGACCTTGACGTAGCCTATCGTAACATTACTCAAAATAACTACACCTACAACTATAGTAGTGGTGAGTCTAGTTCGATCCCACAGAGATTAATTCGAAGTATATTCCTAAATTATTTGTATATGTAAAACAGAGGGGATTATGTTTGATTCAAATTAGAAAAAAAATGTAAGAGTGAATATATGAAAGTAACTTAAATTAAATAGTAAAAAAGTGAGAAAACTAATAAATGGGTTGAAATCTGGTTCTTTGGTTTAATCTCGTCCTACACACAATTTCGCATACATCATTACATTATTGTCTTTACACCTATCTTTAGACTATTGATCATGAATGAACAACAAGCTTTATTAATCCTAGTTTCTCCTTAGGTCATAATTAATTAAGAGAGCTCGTTCATTAACCCCAAACTATTAGATAACCTAGAATAACCTCTCTAAGTTTAATCGGATAGCCATGTTATGAGTGATAAAAATGGATCAATCTAAGCAATAACCACATAAGCTCGGGGTATTTAACTTATGCTACGTTATCCCTAATAATTTAATACCATTAGTTGCCACATATGACTTCAAACACAACTATTACTTATCATATTCAACTTGTAGTTATGGGTTTTAATAAAAAAAATATAATAGAGCATTAATATGATTCTTACACAATCCTAAATCAATAAACACAAGATAATGTAAACAATCAGAAAGGAGGGAAAGAACACGATACACTAATACGATATGCTTAAATATGCTCCTCGACGTCAACTTCACCTCCAAAACAGCATTGGTAAGGTTAGCCTGCCATCTTCTCCATCAATCTTCAAGAAATAGCTATGAATTGCCTTTGTACTTGTTAAAAAATTGAAGGAGAATGAAGAAAATTTGATTATGTCTGAGCCTTCCTTCTACCATTACAAAACATTGCTTTTACAGTATAAACTAGGTTATAATGGATAGGTGGCAACTCAAGGGCATGACTTGGTGTGTTATACCTATGAGTGTGTGTGTCACAGGTGTGACAAGGTTTTTCATGCCTATAACACACTCTCACGCAATTGAAAATTTTGTCATAGGTGTGGAAACACTCTCATGCTCGTGAGACTTATCTCACGGCATGAAAATGTGTCCTTCTTCATTCCTTTTGACATTTTCTTATCTCCTCTTGCTCTCATTCTTTTCCTTCTTTTTCCATGAAGACAATTGAGTGTAAATATCAAGAAGATGGCTTAACGAGTATGTTTTCAGCTCACTTTAACTATTATACTTCCAAATTGTACCTAAATAAAATATGAACTATTGTGAGTGTCTTAACCATTTTAAAACATTAATCACTAAGTTTCAAGGATTAAATGTATCAACAATTAAGAATATATCAAGTTCCACTATCCTTAGCTTTTGACTATCCTCGGGAAAATCCTCAAAATCAAAGTCACAAACTAAAGTACTTACTCATTTTTTATGTTTCCCAAGAATACATAGTTAAAAGCAAAAGTGAATAACTTTCAAAAACCATTGCAAGAACTCAACATTCAACGCTTTTACTCGTGATCAATAAACATTTATCACCCTTAGAAAGTAAGCAATATAAAAGTAGACTAGGACAAAATGTGTTTAAATAAGATAGATCTATAAGTACACTCAAACACCATTCATGATCATGACATTCCACAACTTTGCATATCATTTCATTTTTGCAACATTAAGAGTCACATTTATAATCATGAATCAAAGGAATTTTAAGGTTGTAATATGGGAAAGGGTAAGATGAGATATATTTAGGCAATGTAGCGTAAAAGCCATCAAAGCTAGTGAAGCAAAAGTAGCATATAATGCAACATTCAGTGCACAAGCTAACATTCATTCAAAACTTGGTACCATCAATTATGATGAATGCAATAGTTATATTTCTCAGCTCAAATTCAAGCTCTCACACCATAAACCATGTGAAACATAACCAATTATAAGGAATTACTCGTAAAATTTGTTGATAACAATACATTAAAACTATAAAGAGTGATCCTTCAAAGCAACATATACCTTATATGCATTAAACTAAAGTCACCCATTCCATACAACTTTAAGAGGAGAAATCAATTATAAACAATTTTTCATAATAAATGTATTTCCTCCTTGATCCTTTTATTCACACATTTTTTCTTTTTTCTTTCTTTTTTCAATTTTTAATAAAAATTGAAAGAAGCTACATTAACATGGGAATTTCATTGATATCATATAAAATAACATCCCAATAATTATAACCATCCCATACATATGCACAACCCCCACACTTATACTCTTATACATCCACAATTGTTAACAATCAACAAATGCTTCACTAGCTTTAACACTTGGGTGGGGCATTTAGTTCAATTTAAAGCATGTAATATGGTTAGCAAAAAAAGAAAAGGCAAATAAAGCTCAAGGGGGCTTATCAAAAGGGAAAATCACATAAATAGGTAGGCTATTTGGTTTATGTAGCTTATGAAACAAAGAATGCCTATATCATTTTCATGTCAATGCATGTGATTAAAATGTGGTCTTGAATAGAAAATCAAAGCAAAGTCAGGATGTACATCTCATGAACGTCATACATAAACAAAAGACAATGAGACTGATATGGATATGTGAGTCTATAGAGGCTTAAAATCATACTGGTTTGCGTCTACCACTAGTCACTACTCTTCTAAAGATAATTAAAATTGACCAACCACAAGAGTAAAAGTACATGCTAAAGTTGCTATGAATTTTTCTAGTCAATTCACTATCTAATTATGACTATATAGTCCTAAAAGCAATAGAAAAAAAGAAAATATTTATTTGTTTATTTGATTTTGAAAACCGCCTAAGAAACCACATAAGTAACAATTAAGCTAAAAAAAACAAACATAAAAGCTATTATCCTCACCCCCACATTTAAGACTTAAATTGCCCCAATGTAAAATCAAATATAAGAAATGAAACATTTCATCAAAATAGAAAATGTAAAAATGTAAATAGATAGAAATCAACTTCCTTTGGGTTGCCTCCCAAGTAGTGCCTTTGTTTATCATCATTGGCTTGACTCTGTGTTGCTCAATCTTCATAAAGAGGCTATCACTTCCATATCTTCCACTTGGAATCCTTCATGGAAGGGTTTTAATCGATAACCATTAACCTTGAATTTGTTCTGTGTCTATAAACTTTCAATTTCAACTACACCGTGAAAAAACACATTCATAACAATAAAAGGTCCAATCCAATGGGAAAGTAATTTACTTGGAAAAAGATTAAGTCATGAATAGTAGAGAAGAACATTTTGTCCAATGAAAAAATTCTTCCTAACAATCATCTTATCAAGAAATAGTTTCTTCTTTTCCTTGTAAATTTTTACATTCTCATAAGATCAAGCCTAAGCTCTTCTAATTCTTACAATTGTAATTTTCTCTATTCACCCACCGCGTCCATCCTCATATTGCATTGCTTAATTTCCTAGAAAGCTTTATGGTCAATTTCCACTGGAAGATGACATGGCTTTCCATAAATTAGTTGGTATGGAGACATGCCAATCAATGTCTTGTATACAGTTCTATATGCCCAATGAGCATCATCAAGTCATTGACTCTAATCTTTACGATTTGGGCTTGCCATTTTCTGAAGGATTAACTTGATTTCTCTGTCTGACACTTCTATTTACTTGTTTGTCTATAGATGGTAGGCCGTAAACACATTGTGAGTGACAAGGTACTTCTTTAAAAGATTTCTCACCAATCAATTGCAAAAAATGAGTTCCCCTATTGTTAATCAATGCTCGCAGTGCTCCAAAACTAGCAAAAATGTTAGACTTGATAAATTTTGCAACAGCTTTAGAATCATTAGTCTTGGTGACTTTAGCTTCCACCCATTTAGAAACATAATCTATAGCTAATAAGATGTAAACAAAACCAAAAGGCATTTGATCTTAATGATCCTATAAAATCGATGCCCTATACATTAAAAAATTCACATGCAAGGATTGCAGATAAAGGCATTTGATCTTTATGGGATAAATTACTTTGTTTTTGACATTGTTAACATGCTTTGCAAAACAGTAGGAATCTAGAAATGTATTTGGGTAATAAAATCCACATTAAAGTATTTTCTTAGCAGTTCTATTAGGCCCAAAATGACCATCATAAGCATAAGAATGGCAAATTTTCAAAATAGATTCACATTCATGTTCAGGAACAAAGCTCTTAATTACTTGGTCAAAACAACACTTCCATAATTGAGGATTATCCCAAATATAATATTTTGAACCACTCTTTATTCTGCTTTGTCTAACTATACTCAAATCATTAGGTATTTCATGGTTCACTAGATAGTTCATAATATTAGCATACCATGGTACCTTATTTTGAAAAGTTAGTAGTTGCTCATCCTAAAATAACTTTTAGAAGGGTATCAAGTTCTTTTCCTTCACAACTCAACTCAAGTGGTCCACGACTAAATTCTTTACACTTTTCTTATCTTTGATCTCTAAATCGAACTCTTGGAGCAGGAGAATCCATCTACTAAGCCTTAACTTCGCTTCCTTCTTCGATAAAAGATACCTTAATACTATATGATCAGAATATATACTTACTTTAAAACCAAACAAGTAAGGTCTAAATTTATCTAAAGCAAACACATTAGCTAAAAACTCCTTTTCTGTGGTGGAGTAGTTTCATTGTGCTAGACTGAGAGTTCTTGAATTATAGTAAATGGCATGAGTCATCTTGCCACATTTATAACACACCACCTTCATAGGGCATATACTTGACATCTTGAGGACACTCGGGAACATACCCTATGAAAGTGGCATGTTAAAGTAGCCACAGTCACTTAATATGTCATCATAAAAAAAGATAATTATCTAAAATATTAACTCCTCCTTCCATTCATAAAACATAAGTTACACTGTAGCATTTCAGTACATAATCCATATATACAATATCAAAACTATCTTAGAGTTTACTACTCTTTTCCAACATTCTACATGAATAAGGAACTATAATAAAATATTCTAGTTAATCTCCTCAATATCATCTGACCGAAATTTGAGCCATTTGTAACTTCCAAAATGGACAGAACTAGACTTCTTCTAGAATGTCTTAGAAGCTAAGTCTCCTCTCTTGTACCTGAAATTCAACGTTGTAATTTTAATAAGTTTTGTAAACTCAATGAGCAAACCATCCTCGATGTGCTCACCTATATCAAATCACAAAGATAGTTTAAAATTTAATTTGCAGTCAAATCACATCACAAATACTGAATATCATATCACATTTTGTTTCAAAACAGTAGGTCAATTCACATTTCATACCACAACATATACTCATTTATTTTCCACTATATATCAAACAGTTCACTTATTCATTTCTATTCAATCATAAGACACATGTAAGAATGTATATGTAAATCCACATGGGACTCCACTTTCTTTGTTACTTTGTTGTGATCAAGCGCCTTTTTAACTATCCTGTATCTGTTGTGGATATCGATCTTATTTATAATTGTTCATATCTGTTATGGATATCGGGCTCATTTTAATACTGAGCCTGTGGCTCTTTATACACATTTTAGAGCTTTAAGCTCTCTTTCACTAGCCACTTTGGTCACAACTTTCTTTATCTGATCATTTATTTCAATGTAATGAGATGCATCAATTCACACTATATGCAATCAATTACTTTCATTTATCATGTACAGTCACTTTCACGTTTTCATTAGATCTAAGTTTGAAATTCAACAATTTTGTTGAGTACACTTATTTCTTTCAAATTCACATTCAATTATGAACACTTCCAATGCAATCTCAACTATCAAACTCTTCAGACCATTAATATCTGGAATTATCACATTCACATAAACCGATAATGCCGCGACAAACTGACAATGTCTGGATGTTGGTGTTCAACTTGTGTGTCTAAACTAGGCAATACACATATTTATACACATTACTAAGTTTCTTAATCACATAAGTATTCAATTATACACATATGTATATATGTTATGTACAATACATGCTCAATGACATTCTTTAGTATGTGTCTTTAATCATAAGTCTTGATTATTTAAACCTTATAATTTGTATAAGTCTAGCTTGCACTTAGGTTTATACCTTAACTATACTTGATTATTCTAAGTTCATCAATCATATATTCTTTAAGCTAAAACATCAATTATCAACCTAATCATGTCAAACCTTTAACCAACTAATCAAGCATCAATCTAGGTTCATTCTAAGCCTTAATCAAGTATAAATACACCGATTTAGACTTAGTTGATTCAACATGTACATAAACAGAAATTATCAGTTCAGAGCCTTGCCCACGATCGTGGTGGACTTTCCCACGATCGTGGTAGACCTTCCCACGATCGTGATAGAATCTAGTTTAACTAGCCATAGTTGTAGGATGAGTGCCAAGATCATGCACTATACATTTTTCTCTAATTCTCCACGAATTTCACCTATTTAGAAACATCACTAACACTTCAAATTTTCCAGAATTCATGTTTATTCATGCAACCTCATTTCATGCTAATCTAACTAGCATATTAGTTACATTAAATCCTATAAAAAAACTACTCATTTGCTTAATTACCATTCACTTTATACCATCATACATGCATTCCTAATTTTTCCAAATTTTAATCTTTTTCATCCTATATCAAACATATCTTCTTCTTAGTTCTTCATTTTTACCTCAATTTCAACTTAATAACATCCATAAAGCAATCCATAAACTATGGTTCATCATCTATATAAAAACATAGCACAAAATCATCATTCTTTATCATACATAAATCCTAGTTCTTCTCATTTCAAGAACATTATACTAGCCTTTTCTTTAGCTTCAAAACTCAATCTAATTCATCTCTATAACAATCGATGATATCTCTATAACAATCAATAATCCACATTTTTATACATCCAAAAGTAGAACCTATATATATATATCCATTCATTCATCAAATTTTCAGCACTCTTTCAACACTATTATCATAATCATTCTACCTCAAAACAATCACCATATATGTTTAATTTAAACAAACCATGAAGCTTGATATCTTATTTACTTATTTAACTCCAAACTTCTTCAAAGCCTCACGTAAAACCTAGCTTCTCTAAAGCTTACATGATCATCAACTTTTCAAAGAGAAATAGGTTAGGTTTTCATCAATAAGGTGAAGACAACTAGTTGTTGTAGTGATAAGGTGAAAGATGGTGGTAAAAACTTAAGATTGTGGGTCTACCTAGCTCTCCAAGCATTACGCGATCATCATCTTTCAAGAAGGAAAGATTCGGTTTTCTAATAACAAGATGAAGAATATAACAATGGTTTTGGAGTGGCAAGTGTAGGAGTTTGGAAAAAATCAACGTGTTGAGGGTGAGAGAGAGATGGTCGCGAGTGAAGAAAATAAAGAATATGAAAAAGAGAGCATGTAACGAAAATTGAAGTGAAAGACAAATGAAGATGATCTTTCCAATATGAAAATATCATAGGTTTATGCTTGGTGAGTGTCATAACACTTACCACATAAAGATTAAAGCTAATTGGATATTTACTTAAGCTACCACATAATTCTTTATAATCAGTCCATTTGTCACCCAATTTCTAAACCAATTATCATTGTTGATTGGAAAAAAACTCCTAGTTTTACGCTTAAAAACTGCAAGTGTATGGGTCATGACTTTTAGTTAAAAAGCAGATATCAATCCTACAGATATTGATATCCAAACACCACTTAATTTATATCAGAACTTGTTTAAGAAACGAAATTGTGTAATAGAAATAATCTGAAAATTGAAACTAAAATTGAAAGACTAATAATGAACAATAAACAATACCAAAGTGCAGAAAATTAAAACTTAAGAATCTAAAGATTAGAGATTATTTTTTCCCTATTTTGTCTCCCTTCTATTTTATTAATCGAATTGTGTCTCACCTAAGATTTCTAAATGTATTAACTACGCTCTTTCAAGGTGTAATTAATTTTCCCTAATCAAATTAAATGGAATCGATTGAACGATCTCTTAACCTACCCTGTTACTCCACCAATTAAACTAGTTGTTAAACTATCCTATGGGTGATTAATTGAATTAGTCGAGATCTCTCTTCTAACTAATCAATTAACATAATGATTAAAAGTATATAGGTTACCAACTCTTATTGTAGAATCCTACACAAATAAATTTACTCATTCTCTCTATTTGTTGCAAGATATAAATAAAATCAACAATCATCAAAGACACTTTCATTCAATTCAATAAAATAGGAGTTTAACAAAAAATAGTTCAAAAGCAATCCCTAATACTAAATCAACCACTCATGGTCTCGATAACATCATCAATACATAAATAATCCATCTTACAAAGATTAGAAGAAAGAAAAACACAGAAAATTGAAAAAACTAAACTTTTTCTCTTCTTTGCTAAAATCTAGAATTTTTTATGTTGATATGCTATTTTTCGCAATCTTGATGATAATCCTTGAATTCAATCCTTCCTTAAAACTCAAAGCTTGTGTTCTTTACTCAAGGAGGCTCTCTCTACAAAAAGGTTTCTTCCTTCTTAACCATGGAGGCTTAAATCCTTTTTAATAGTCCCCCTAAGTTTAATGAAGCCCCGTATAATATCTTGGATTATAATTCCTACGATCATGGGAATTATAATCCAAGATATTATCATTAAACTTAGGGGAATTGGCATGATTCCCATGTTTCCAATTCCCACGATCGTGGGAATTGGTAATAGAGAGTCTCCTCTTCTTTTCTCCCATTTAATATTTAGCTCAATCTCCAAGTTGCTCAATCTTCCTTCTTACATAAAAATAATCAATTCTTACCCTAAATTAACATGAAATATGAAAGAACAACAATGGAAATCAAACTAAATGAAAACATATAAAATGAATCCTAGACTACAACAATAATCAACAATTATGCAAGAAACATATGCCAATTACTTAGAAAATCATAGACTAATGCACAACTATCAACATCTCAACACTTAAATTTTTGCTTGTCCTCATAGAACCAATCAATTATATCACTTCATTTTCACAAAGATCAAAACATACAATCTCTCAAATTTAAGTCAAATCAAATATCAAGTTAATACGCGTATCATGATTACTTTTTCATTGGTTTATATAAACAAACTCAACAGTTGGCACCATCACTCAAAGATAAGTATAGATGCAAAATGAATTTTCCTCACCATTTTTACTCATTTCTCTCAAGTATTTGATGGTTAGTGTTTTGCTCAAACTTCTTATAGTAAACTACACTACCATAGGCTTGCTAATACACCAATTCTCCTCTACAATGATTGCATGCATAAATAGATCAAAAGGACTTATTTAGGGTTGTAATGTGGTAAGGTTTAAAGAGGATAAAGATGGAAAAAGGTTAATATAGGCATTTGTAAAGTAAAAGCGGATAAAACGGGATAACAAAACATAACTCTGAGATATACGAATGTAATATATTATGAACTTATTGATGCTACTCAATTTTTCTTCCATTTTTTTCATTTTTCTTTCTTTTTCTTAATACATGGAAGAACTATGAATCAAAATAGCACTATATATAATGTAATCCATAGGTAGAAATATACTCAACTCATCTCGAAAAAGATTTTCATAACAATCCCAACTAATGTATTACTTAATACTCTACTAAGCTTGTGAAAGTGTAGGTTAATGGGGTGTAAGGTTTTAAAATTTTGGCTGTTTTCAAGAAACAAATGGTTAAGGCTCAATGAGGGTAGCAAGGGATAATACAAAGGGTAAGTCATTTAAGCCAAGGGTTAAGAAAAAGGGCATTAACCATCTCTATCAAAGATGCATCCAATATACTCTAACCGATTCAAAGCAAGTTTTGAAGGTAATAACCTAAGGAAGTATCACTCAACAAAGAAATAAAATGACTATCGATCAAGTCATTTAGGCTCAATCCTCACTTTGGCTCAAATGAAAAATTATTATATATCTCTACACTACCTCATTGCTCAAATGTCAATTTATGACTAAGCTTATGTAACTAAGTACTTTCCATCACTCTATATGGTTCACTTTCTACTTAAGTAGCCTAATCTAAGTTCAAGCATGCATTCAATCTAATTCCAACTAGCAATCTCTTGGCAATATTAATCAGAATGATTCAAGTGTGGTTCCATTGCTAACAAAAAGCACATGATATGCCTAAATATGTATCCTATTTAACAAAATGCTAATAATGCAATTGAGAAAGTCAATGTCACCTTCCCACACTTAAAGATCAAATTGTCCTCAATGTGACAAGTCAACTACCAAATAATGGAAAATGACATCAAACTAAACAAAAAAATGACAGCAAACCAAATAAAAGAAAATGATATGAAACCCAACAAAAGAAAATGAAACAAATTAAAAAGTAAAAGGGGTAAGAAAAGCTTATTAAGATGATGGTGGCGACGGTGATGGCGAAGGAGCTTCAAAATTATTCCTCTGACAGAATTTGAGGAACCTTTTCTTCAAGCTACGCTGCTCCTTATGGACTTGCCACATTTAGGTGCTGAGTTTGTTGATTTGGGAAGTCATTTGCTATTGGTTGGAGGCCATCTGGTCAAGGATGTGTTGAAATCGGTCGACCTTTCGTTGGTGCACTCGGTTCCTCCTCCACTGCTTCTTCCTCTGGCTCCAGAATTGTTCGGGATGTGAAGGGTCAGGAAGCGGCAGTGTCTGTGCCCCTCCTGTTCTTTACTGTATGATATGTCAAACATATCGAATGGTGTTATGCGCACATCTTCCACATCAAGGTTACAAAATAAAGCTAAAGTAGTAACAACATGAGACAAGCCAAAATATGAACTCTTTTTATTTACAACACTCACTATTGATCAAAAATTCTAAAAGGCATGTTAATTTTAATTTTTCGATCCATGCACAACAAAAAGAAAAGTTTTTTGGCTGAGCATTTGTTACTTTCAGTTTTATTAAACATAGCTAAACATATAAATTTGTGCAAACGTAAATGCTCAACACTATGGATTAAAAAATTCGGTGCATTCCTAGAGTTAAAATTTTCTTCCTCCATCAGAGTTTTCCAGTAATCAGTTAAAAAAAATCATCATGATCATCTAAAATTATAGTGTTTGGCAAATCGAAAAGATGATGCATGACAATATAATCCAATTTATAAATGTTGCCAAATAACCTAAACTAGAAAACATCCATTTCAGGGTTATATCGGACTGTAGTGAAAAACTATATGGTCTTCATAGGTTGAATAGGCACGTCACACTTAATGAACCTATTCTAACCTATCTTTGTAGCTAGTTGCTCAATTTTTCATCTCACTCCTATGGTTTCTAACAATTCAACATTAAAATACCTCAGAGTGACTAATTCTTAATCCCTAAGGTCTTGAAAATGTGTACCTTCTTCTTTCAAATAAATTGGAAATGGGATATAGTAAGATGCCACTAAGTCAAGCTTACCTTCACTGGAAACTTGAAGGCATAGTTCATCATCCAGTTTCCTAACCATCACCTTCCTTGGTGCCATTGTAAGAAGAAAACCTGTAAAAATAAGAGAAAGAGAGTGAAATTCGTATTTAAGAGAATAGAAGAAAAATATCACCCAAATCTTTGTGTTTTGAATGATTAATGCATGAAAAGAGTAAAGGATTGGAAGATTAATGACAATAGATGAAGATAATAGCAAGAATCTAGAGCAAAAATGAAGAATTTTAGAGAGTGGGAGGAGAATTTTCATGGGATAGACAGAGAAGGAGTGAATTTAGAAGAACGACAGAAACAAGAAAAAGGGAGGGAAACTTTAAATTCCCTCTAGATGGAATTCCCGTAATCGTGGGAATTTCCATAATTCCCATAATCATGGGATTATGCTCTAGAAAGTTTCTGGAGGCATTTCCTATGATCGTGGGTTTTCTCTTCAAAAAGTTTATGGAGAGATTTCCCACAATTGTGGGAATCACTCCAATTCCTACAATCGTGGGATGGGGTGATCTTCCACTTCTAAGCCTTCTTCCAAGCTTAGTATGTATTCTCTATGATCCTACAACCTACAAACACATCCAATTAATATTATCAACAAGAATTTCAAAAAGAAAACAAGTTGAACTTCAAACAAAAACCAAATTAACATCAATCAAACTCAATTCAACCACAATCATAGCTGAATAAATCAAACAAACAAATAGACAAAGATAATAAAAAGGAAGTAGAATTTCATAGGTTGCCTCCCATGCAACGCTTCTTTTAATGTTGGTAACTCGATGCTCTTCCCTGGAAACTCAGTCAGGATCAATCATAAACGACTTGCTTCCACCTTTTTCATACAACATTGGTTTTATAGCCTATAAGTAAGCTACAAATTGTAAAATAATCAAAAAGACAGTATGGATAATATTATGAAAATCAATGAAGCTTAATAATTTCTTTTTTCCATTTGAATTGTCAACATAATAGGGAATAACAAAACTCATTGAATCTTCCATTAAATCCAACAGTTTGTCCTGTACAATGGTGAGTTGCTCTTTTTCTTCCATAATCACCTTCCTCTCCTCTGTTTCTTCCGCTTCCTGAGTAGAGACTTTCATTTCTTCAAACTTGATGTCTGTTGTCATCTGTTCTTTGTCCTTTTGTTCTTTAGAAGATTCGAAGACATCAATTATCTTGAATAAGCTACTATCCTTTAGATTCTTAAATGCATCATTCATGTTGAATGTGATTTGATCGTCATCAAATCTAAAAATAAAGTTCTTTTCATAAACATCTACTCAAGATTTTTCGATGTTCACATATGGTATATCAAGAACTAGTGAATAATAAGGAGGGTTTTCATCCTTTCTTCATCCTGTTTTTTTGATTTCTTGGTCTTCTATAAGGTAAGGTTCGACATGGTCTTCCACTAGTTTTTCATGTTCTTCCCCATTTCTAAATGTGATAGCCTCATATTGCTCTTGCTAATATAGTTCCATATTGCTCAGAGAGTCTTCTACACTTCTTTTACAAAATTTATAGGAAAGCTTTCTTACTTGAATCTCCAGGTTGTGAATAGAAGCAGCATGATTTTCAAAAACTTGTTCAAACTTCTCTTCCAGTCTCTTCTGAATTTCCTCCTAGATGAAAAACATCCTCCTGTAATTCTCTTCCATTTCTGTTAGCTTATCCATAATTTTTTCAAATTTGGAATCCCATGAATTGGACTCATCTTTTTGAAATTCAAATAGGTCTTAATGTCCCATGTCAATACATGCATTATTGGACCAATATAAATCTGGGTGATTCTACCACTTTGGAGAGCATGTATTCTAATAAGGATCAGTACTTCCCCAACCATACTGTGTCTCACTGTAAATTGCAAAAGTTCCTCGCTCCTTATAATAACTATCTTCCATCATTGCTCCTTCTATTTCTTCCCAACATCTAGCTCTTCAGATGTCTCATTCCTCATTCTAAGATGACTTGATATGTCTTGTGATATCGGATATTTCGTTGTTACCAAATTCTATTGATCTTCGCGTGTTCTATTTCTTCTTAGCATCTAGCTCTTCAGATATCTCATTCCTCATTCTAAGATGTCTTGATATGTCATATGATATCGGATATTTCGTTGTTACCAAATTCCATCGATCGTCGTGTGTTTCTTGTGTTCGTGCACCTACAAATACATAAAGAAAAGTATCAAAAATTCTTAAATCAAAATAATCTAAATTAAAAAAAGATGCTAAACAATCAATCCTGGCAATGATGCCAAAAACTTGTTGATGGTAAAACCTATTTACTTGTTTTACGCTCAAAAACTGCAAGTGAACGGGTCATGACTTGTAGCTTAAAAGAGTAGATATCGATCCCACAAGGATTGATGTCCAGACACCACTTAATTTAGAACAAACCTTGTTTAAAAAACGAAATTGATTAATAAAAATACTATGAAAAATTAAACTAAAGTTGAAAAACTAATAATGAACAATAAACAATACCAAAGTGTAGAAAATTAGAACTCAAGAATCTAAAGACTAGAGATTACTTTTTTTCCTGTTTTGTTTCCGTCATATTTCATTAATCGAATTGTGTCTCACCTAAGATTTTTAAATGTATTAGATACGCTATCTCAAGGTGTAATTAATAGTCCCTAATCAAATTAAATGGAATCAATTGAACAATCTCTCAACCTACCCAGTCACTCCACCAATTCAACTAGTTATTAAACTATCCTATAGGTGATTGATTAAATTAGTCGAGATCTCTATTCTAACTAATCAATTAATATGATGACTGCAAGTCTATAGGTTTCCAATTCTCGTTGTACAATCCTACAGAAATAACCTTACTCACTCTCTCAATTTATTGCAAGATAGAAATAAAATCAACAATAATGAAAGACACTTTCATTCAATTCAATAAAATAGGAGTTTAACAAAAATAGCTCAAAAGCAATATAAAACTAAATCAACCACTCATGGTCTCGATAACATCATCAACACACAACTAATCCATCTTACAAAGATTAGAAGAAAAAAACACAAAAATTTGAATAAAAGAAACTTCTTCTCGTCTTTGCCAAAATCTAAAATTTTTTATGTTAATGTGTTATTTTCCCCAATCTTGATGATAATCTTTGAATTTAATCCTTCCTTAAGACTCAAAACTTGTGTTCTTCACTCAAGGTGACTCTCTCGATAGATGGTTTTGTTCTCCTTAAACATGGAGGCTTAAATCCCTTTTAGTAGTTCAAAAACTCTAAGTTTAATAAAGCCCCACACAATATATCAGATTATAATTCCCACAATCGTGGGAATTGGCAATAAAGAGTCTCCTCTTCTCTTCTCCTCTTTGATCTCTAGCTCAATCTCTAAGTTGATCAATCTTCCTTCCTACATAAAAATAACCAATTCTTACCCTAAATTAACATCAAACAAAAAGGAACAACAATGGAAATCAAACTAAATGAAAACATACAAAATGAATCCTACACTTCAACAATAATCAACAATTATGCAAGAAACACATGCCAATTACTTAAAAAAATAGATTAATGCACAACTATCAGTCACCCAATTTTCTATGCCACTTGTCAATAAATCCTAATGCCACATGTCAATTATTTCTATTGCAATGTTTCACTTAGTTCTACTATCACGAATCAATTTATCTTGCCGCTTGGCATTTTTCCTAGTTCAAAAATACACATAAATTTATAGATCTCCTAATTGTATCAAATAAATTCTAAATTAATAATTAAATTCATCAACCAAAATAGGGCATAATAAAATCACAATTCTTATAATCATTTAAAATTTTTCATACCCCGAAAATATCAATTGAGTGCATATACAGTATTTGCAATATGTACAATCACTAGTCACATGTGTATGCTAATGATATACATGTCAATGTAATGCACTCTCATAATTTTTCTCAACACTAATTTCTCATATACAGTGGTCTAGGGTCCGAACCCTTAGTATGGGAAAATAGGATATTACAATTCTCCCCCTTTAAGAAATTTTGTCCTCAAAATTCTTACCTGATTGATCAAATAGGTGGGGGTACTGATTCCTCATGTTCTCCTCCTTTTCCTATATAGCTTCTTCACTCGAATGATTCCTCCAAAGGACTTTCGCTAATGGGATCACTGGGTTTCTCAATTGCTTATGCTAATAGCTCACCATCTTAATCGGTTCCTCGATATAACTCAGATTACTTACAACTTTAACTTCCTATACAGGCAACATATGTGTTGAATCAAACCGATATCTTCTGGGTATACTCACATGAAACACATTGTTAGTCTGAATCATTTCAACAGGTAGTGCTAACTTATAAGCCAATGGTCCAACTCTCTCAATAATCTCATATGGACCAATGTATTTAGGACTGAGCTTCCCCTTTTTACCAAACCTCAGGATTCCTAGCCAAAGTGGTACTCTCAAAAAACACTTTATCTCTTACTTGATACTCCATATCGCTCCGATGCTGATCAACGTAATTCTTTTACTGGTCTTGTGCTACTTTAATTCTATTTTGGATCAATTTAACCTTATCAATAGTGTCTTTCAATCTCACCACTTCATTCACATACCTTCGAGCTAACTAATCCAGTGTATTGTTCTCCCTCACTGGTAAGAAATGAACCGACTTCGTTAATCAGTCAACAATAAACTATATAGCATCATGTTACCCAAGAGTTCTCAACAAACCCATTATAAAATCGATAGTGATCCTCTCCTATTTCCACTTTTGAATAGGTAATGATTGTAACTTCCCAACGGGAGCCTTATGTTTTCCCTTAATATATTGGTAAGTTATACACTTAGCCACATATTCAGCCATTTTCTTTTTCATCCCTGACCACTAAAAATGTTGTTTCAACGTATTATACATCTTGGTAGAACTAGGATGCTTATCATAGATTGTTATATGTGCTTCCTCAAAAATCTCTTTTCTCAAATCATCCATATCGGTTACATACAATCTTTGCTTCAACCACAATATATCATTTCTCAATTCAAACTCAGAATTTGGGTTCACTTTTAACTTCTCAATAAGATTCACTAATTCTGGATCCTTACTTTGGGATTTTTTGATCCATTCATATAACATCAGCCTAAGCTTCAATGTAACTAACAATACTGTATTATATCCCAAATTTAGCTCAACATTAAATACTCTTAATTGTACTAGGTTTGGTAACCTCGATATCTTAATTTATACTACACTACTATTGGATTTCCTACTTAATGCATCAGCTACAACATTAGATGCACTAGGATGATACTCAATTATGTTATCATAATATTTCAGTAATTCTATTCATCGCCGTTGTCTCATATTCAACTCTTTCTGACTTCACAAGTATCTCAAAATTTAATGATCTGTATATATCCAAAACATCTTGCCATATAAATGATGTCTCCAAATTTTCAAAGCAAATACTACTACAGTGCTCTAAATCATATACCGGATAATTAAACTCATAAGAACTCAACTGCCTCAATGCATATGCAATCACTCTACCATGCTGCATCAGTACACATCCTAAGCCCTGGTGTGAAAGATCACTATACACTACATATCCTCCAAATCCAAATGGAATAGCTAACACCAATGCCGTAGTTAACTGATTCTTTAGCTCCTCAAAACTCTTTTGGCATTCATCATTCTATCGGAAAGGCACATTCTTCCTTAAAAGTTTTGTCAAAGGGGCTGAGATTAATGAGAACCCCTCAACAAATCTCTTGTAGTATCCAGCTAATATAAGAAAACTCTAGATCTCAGACACATTTCTCAGAGCTTCCGACTTCATTACTGCTTTAACTTTCTTTAGGTCTACCTGTATGCCCTGTCCAGACACTATATGACCCAACTATACTACTTGATAAAGCTAAAATTCACACTTATTAAACTTGGCATATGATTGATTCTCTCTCATTATCTGTAGGACTAGCCTCAAATGCTCAAAATGTTCCTCTCTACTCTTCGAATACACCAAAATGTCATTGATAAACATAATGAAAAATTTGTTAAGTCAAGAAGACTTTAATTTCTCTATTGATTTTGATGAAAGTCAAATAATAATAATAATAGAAGTGTGTGAACTGATTTTTCAAAGCATCTGGAATCCTACTAGATAGAGGAAACAGAGTAAAGCTGGATGTTAAGAGTGTTATCAATGCCTTTAGTATTCACAAAATGGGGATCAAGACTGACTTCGAAGTAGATGAAGATTTCACACTGAAAGCACATTCTAAGGGGGAGCTTTCAATAAGACAAAGCAGGAAAGGAAATGTTCCGTATGAAAAACAAGCAAAACCTCGATATTCTAAAAGAATATCAACAAAGGTAAAGGTTAAACAATCGTCTAATAAGCCGATACAAGCCAAGATGATTCCAAAGAAAAAGGAAAGCAAGGTTCAACAACTAACTCACCAAGTTTCTTCAAAGAGGGAGGTTGAGACGCTCTAATCAGAAAGCCCAAGAAGTCAAGAACGTCACCAAGATTAATGACCTTACGACAACAAGAACAGAAGAAGCAAAGAGTTCTGATTCTTAGTGTAGACTCTAAGAGTGAAAAGGAGCAAGAGCAATAACAACAACCAACCAAACCAATCATCTCTATCCCTCAGACTCAACCAGAACAACCATCTGGAGAGACAGAGATAAAAAGAAAGTTAGTATTTGAGAAGAAGAAGCCTCAACAACAACTCCCTTCTAAACCAGCAGAAGAACAAACGAAGATGAAGCCTATTCAGAAGAAGAAGGTTTCATCGTCTGATGTTCCACAAAAGACAGAGACTATTGAAAAGAAGACAAAGACATCATCTGAACAGTAGCTAGTAACTTACAACCCTCCTCAACAATTAAAGAAGGAAGATTTGAAGATGAAAGTCATAGAAGAATCAACACCTGATCGTAACAGAGGTTCAATTATCATCAGATAACCTTCTAAATAGAAAGTTAAGGTTCAACTTGAACCTATAATAGTAAATAATCAGATGATAAATCTTCTAAGTCATGAAGAACGAAGATTATATAGTATTCTACGACACAAAAAGGCAGAACCATATATATCGAAGATTATGAAAGATCCTTATACAATCTATCCAGTGACAAGTCGGAATGACAATCAAGATTGTACCAGATGTACAACCTAGAATTCCAGCACTAGTAGCTAGCAAAAAAAAAGGGAAAAAGAAGAAGTTTCCTGAAAGATGAGAAGTTGATCTCACAAAAGAAAATATTCAAGTGGTAGTAAAGAACATAGACTATGTATGTCACACAGCTCAACCTGTAAGCATCTATGTATCACATCATATATCAAAAGAATCAGGAAGTAATTTTAGAGCATCTACTACAGACAAAAACTTCAAGGTAGTTGGCTCAATATCAGAGGGAAGGTACGAAACTATCACAATTGAAGGTATCGTTTTTAACTTAGAAACCTTTGTGCATTTGCTCATTCATTTCAAACCCTTAGGTTTCATTCCCTAAGTTAAAACTATTTTACACCTTCTAGGGCAACTGATTTACAATTACCTAGACTTGATGATCTTGATATCCCTAATGAAAAATAACCTTTGAAAATACCCTCAATTACAATTATAGAATTAGACGATTCACTTAGAAAACCATCTGTCTTTGAGTATATTCATCCACTTAGTGAAATGCTACAAGATCCTACCATTAATTTGGAGCTCTTGAAGAATTTCATTATTACTAAGGTTGATGTACTAGGTGATGCAGTGGGTGATCTTCATGAGGAATTAGCACTTCTATGTGTTTCTATAGAAGAAGACCTCAAGACAATCCGCACTGATCTTCAACAAATATTTTTTGAAATTTTGAAGTGTTTAAAATAAACTATCTTTTTTATTAATAACAAATAGGGGGAGATAAATAGAACAGTAGAAAGGAGAATTAGAAAATTAAAAGAAAATTTTTGTAAATATCTTTATATATTATATCTTGCATCATTCATCTGAATGTTATTTTTATCATCTAATATTATGATTATTTGTTATCATCAAAAAGGGGGAGATTGTTAAGTTAAGTAGACTTCACTTCTTCTATTGATTTTGATGAAAGAAAATAATAATAATAATAATAATAATAGAAGTGTGTGAACTGTTTTGATGAAATTGTTAAGTGCGCAGATAAATATAAATGACACAAATCATCAAATCAAGATGATACTTAAGTAAAAGTTAAATAAAACGGATCAGACAAAGTGAACAAGCCTAAGACATCAGATGAAGCATATGAATCTAAGCAAGTCGATGTAATTGAAGAATGTGCTATAACGTCAGCTAGTTGGAGTTGGTTACAGGACTCAACTAATAACAGACTTTAGAAGACTCTACAAACAGATTTCTCAAGAAGACCATTAGAGATTTAGGTTATAAATATTAGTTGTAGTCGTAGACTTTAATAAGAATTTTGAATATACAAAAATACTTAGAGAAATTATGTGCTCAAGTGCTTATGCTGTGAAAATTTTCTGAGAGAAAAGAAAGAAAGAAAGAGAGTAAATACATCTATAACGCGAATGTGAAAGCTCAAATAATATCTTTTCGAGAGAAAGGAAGGCTAGAGCCTGAAGAGGCTAAGGAAGTAGATAAAGAATACTTTCTAAAAGAGACCTGAAGAGGCTCTGCAAGTGTAGAAATAATACTTGTAACATTGAAGGAGATAGTGAAATCTCAAACAAACTTTGAGGACTAGACTTAGCCCAAGGTTAAGGGTGAACCAATATAAATCGCATTGTCCTATTCTCTAACTCTTACCTTTCTTTAATTTTCTTATTGTTAGAAGAATAGATACTAATTTCTGCTATTGCATTACTCATTAAATTAAGTGCATTGTTTAAACTTGTAATCGTCTAAATTTGTCAAAAAAATTAAGAAGATTTTAAAGATTCATATCTTAGACAATTTAACACAAGTCAGGGGGGGGGGGGGGGGGGGGGGGGGGGGGGGGGGGGGGGGGGGGGGGGGGGGG
>JANQBM010198878.1:0-23045 GCA_025594535.1 Erythroxylum domingense | reverse complement strand
CGCCACCCTCGCGGGGCACGGACTCGGGTATCACTGTCGATATCGGGTTCGGGTTCGGCGGGAGTGGGGTGTTACATATAAATAGGTTTCACTTACTATAGCTGTGTGGAAAATTGTGATGTTTAATTTAAATTAAATATGGTTTTTCAAATTATTATAGTGGCATGGTATTCATTGTAATGCTATATTCAGTACTGGTATAATTTTTTTTAGGCATGATATTCATTGTACTTAGTCATATTATGAAAATTGTAGTATTTTCATACTAAATTTTAGGTGTTACTTAAAGTTTATGTTCTGGATGGTATTTTTGTACATTGTTGGGGTATTGTGTGTAGTGAGCCTTGGTAATGTATGTATTATTACATGATCTTTTTCACGTTAAATCAAAGGCTACTAACATGATCCATCAAATTTAAAACCCTAAAGAGAGAGTTATCCAATTCGAGGACACCTAAAACTAGCGATAGAAGCAACTTTATTGTCTTTTATCTTCAAAAATTAGCTTAGATAAAAGACTTTTCAAAGATTTACCATTAGACGGTATAAACTCTTCCTTCAAGTAATATTCAAATATTTCATGTATTATTCCTACTTTAAAAAAAGCTTTCCTTGCTTTACTTTTCATATTTGATAATTAGAAGGGTAAAACGCATCTTTGTGGGTGGGATCAGGACAGTCTATTATGTAATTATATAAGAAGCCATCACATTACCTTAAAAATATTCTACTCAAATAGTGAAATGAATTGAAAATTGGCAATAATATGGGAATTTACAATGAATTTTATCATGCATCCTTATAAAGATGATGCCAATATCTAACCTTTTAAAGAAATTCACAGGCATATCTCATCACCTAGTCATCTTGGTAAATTTTGGATCTTAAATCCAATATATTATGTTCATGTTAATTCTATTTTTCCCCAATTGTAAAGTCACGGTGGAGGGACAATTGTTATTGGTCACTGTTTGACCTAATTTATTAGGAAAGCCAAAATACATCCCTAGTATGGGATAGATTTCAAACGTTTTCATCTATGTTATAACAAATTCTCGCTTTTCATCTTCATTTGTGTTGGATGAATGCTTTCCTATTGGCATCTATAACTTGTGTTTAACCTTTATTGCATTTGAGATAGATACGTTTAGTTTGAAGAAGCTTAATCAATGTAAGGCAAAGTCAAGTTAAGCAAAACATAAGTGTATACCTATCTTGTAAGTGAAACTTTGTTTTTAACTAGCCTAATTACTAATAAGATGTAATATATATAATAGTAAAATATTATCATCAGGGACATGTTTTAATTCAAAAGTTGTTTATAATAGGCAGGTATAAATAACGAAAAGAGTTAAAATCACTTAATATCACCCAATCACATAGGTTTTTTCAAATATCAGTTAACTCTTCCATTGAAATTTATATATGTCAACAATAACTTATAAACATGACCAACTATAATAAATCATTTAGGGTCCACAAAGAATATAAACATACCTGCTATAATTGATGGTTGGAGATGCCAGTGCCTATACCAAAATTTTAAGGCATAACAAAGGTAAATCCCACGATCATCACTTTATTCATCAACGTACATACATACTTAAAATGTTAGTACATCTATATAATTAAACTCAATAAGAATTTATAATAGGAAAACCTGGTTCTGCATTTAATAATAGATAAATATAATGTTCTTCTTACATGTTTTGTGGCCGCGGGAATTATTTTGCATAAATGATAGAAGATTGGACCACGAAACTTTTTCATCGCATTCCAAACTAAAATACACTAAAACCTTCCATGAGACGAAATAATGAGACACCATTGATATCAACCCATTTGAGATTGTCCAAAACCCATTCGTTGGATTTTTGCTTTGATTCCAAGAAACAATAAATAAATACTTGTCATGTCACACCTTACTTTAATAAGCCTAGGGTAGACCACATAGTGTTAACCTGACACCTGAGTGCCAAGCTAACCCTACGAGCATACATGACTTGTTCATACATTTTATCCACCTAGTCAATATTTAATTAACAAGATGGTTTAAATCTAAATAGGCATAATTAATTAATTCCTTCATCGTAATAGTATAACTGTAATCCCATCATCATTAACTATATAAGTTCAAATCTTACTAATAATAATAATAATTTAATTCTACAAATTCATAAATATAGCAATGACCCAATGTCTACATTGACATTTAAAGACACAATGTTCTGAATACATAAAGAAAACAAAAATAATCAGACAAGTTTGGTCGACCTTATCTAGACCTTAGTCTTACTCACTATTGTTGTTGTTAGCTAATTGACTCAATAACCTTTTTCCTTTTTTGTTGGAAGAGGGGAAAACAATGAAAAAGTGAATATTACATTTAGTAAGGGAAAACATTTTTACTGATAAATGGTCAAGCATCAGAAAATTTTATTTTCCCTTTTTATTTATAAAAAATTGGTAAATTCACTGCCTATATTCACATATAACCATGCTAAATGAGTTATTAACAACACTTTAAAAGTAACATCTTCTATATCAAGGTATAGGGTTAATTTTCGCATTTCACATTAAGGTTTAAGAAAGACATCTATTCTTAAATCAAGTATCATCAAGGTCAATAAGGTAAATTTTCATCAATCACCACAATCTTCAATCAATTAATAAGATATAATTTATTTGAGCAAGCAATATCGTATCAAGCATGAAGCATATATGTAGTTCAATTTCATTACACATGCCCATCAAATTTTTATTCATTTTTGTTAACTCTTTATCCTATGGATCCATATTTTATTGCCTAAGTCACCTTACATAGTTCATTTGTCTAAATCACCTCACTTAGGTCTTTGTTTAAGAAAATTTGCCCAAATTACCTCACTTAGGTCTTTCATTCATTTTATTTAATCAATCCATATATTCATTTTTTCATATAGGGCACTAAAAAGGGAAGGAGGGAGGGATGGAGAAAGGCCTAAACTAGATAAGGTGAATGAGCTAGTAGGGAAATTAGTGAACTAATGAAGGGTCGAGGAGAGCCAACAAAAAGCAAAGGAGAAACATGAAGACCATTAGCGTGAAGAAGGTCTAAAGAGAAGTAAGAGCTTCTCTCTTTAAGACTTCCTCTCAAAATTATATTTTTAATGTTTTTATTGCTTCTAAAATTCAAAATAATTTTTAATCTTTATTGATGATTTTTCTTGATATATGTAAATTTATTCACTACAAAAAATCTTATTTACATAATATATATGCTCAATTTGCTCAATTATTCAAAATCTAATTCTTTGAAATAATCAATGTCTTTTGGACTAATAATGGCATAAAATATAAGTATAATTTAATTCTTAATGACTTTTCCTAATATGGTACAGTGCTTCATCACCTTGTTTGTTCAATGCATAAATAATGGTTATACTCTTGTTGCTCTATCTAGATGTAATGATCATTATTAACATTAACCTCGGTGACATTACAAAATTGAAATAGTTTCCTAACCATCACTTTGAGATGAAAGATTTAGGACATCTAACATATTTCCTTAGATTATAAATCCTTTATAATCATCTAGGTCAAAAGAAGTATTCTACTAAATCATATCTCATATAAATATAAGTGACAATAAAACTACTTTCACTTCTATTGACAATGATATTCATCTTACACCAACATATAACAAACCTCTAGTTGATTCTACACTATATTAAAGACTAGTGGAGAGTTTTATATATCTTACAGTTATTTTTCTTAACCTAACTTATGCAGTTCACATTGTGAGTCAATTTATAATAACTCTTCGAATCACTCACTATTTGCGTTGCTTTGTGTTTTATACTATGTTAAAACTACCCTATTTCGTGATACCAAACTCTCATTACCCTCATTTTTAAAATTTCACATATACACTAATGCTAATTAAGCTAGAGATCCTACTTATCTACATTCTACAATGAAATTTTGTTTCTTTTTTGGCAATTCGCTTATCTTATAAATAAATAAATAAAACAAATGAAGATAAATATTGAGCCTATGCTAACACTACTTTTGAACTCATATGATTATGTGAGCTATTAGAAAATATGAGTATAGAACATTCGTTACCTCTTAATACTTATTCTGATAACTTCCTACTAGTTATTATAATAATCGTAATGCCATTCAAATTGCTCATAATGATAGTATATCATTAATGCATAAAACATATTCAGAATATTTGTCATCATGTCCAACCAGAAACTATCTCTCTTATTTCTACATAGACAACTAATTCTTCACCAAAAATTAACTACCAATTCGAGTCAATAAGCTAGTTAACAAATTCCAATTAACGTCACTTGCACCATCTTGAATTTAAAAAGGAGTCAACTATAATGTTTTGCATAATATTTATCAATAATTTAATATTATTGATCGTAGATTAAGAAACTATAAATTTACTCTTAATTTCCTTTATTCTTGAAATTGTAACTTTATATATAATACCTCTTAATTCCCTTTATTTTATCCTAGAACTTGTTACTCTGTATTCTTGTATATATATATAATACACAAATTCTCTTATGATAAATCTTCCAAAAGAACAAAAGATAGGTTTAATATATGAAAACCAAATTAAATTTGAATTAGGCAGAGAATACAATTTTTAAAATGCGTTACTATCACATCGATTGTAATTATGAGAGTATAATGATGTTTTTAATTTTTACAATAAAGTCAATTTTGTAATGTGCAATTATTTACTGCCAAAAAATGTAAGATACAAGAATTGATGTATGTTATTAAGGTACTTGTAGATAAATTTTTCATATATATGGTATTGTACAAACAACTTCTAGAATTTTTTGGAGAAAATATGGTTAAGTCTCAAACTTTCTTAAAGATTCATTTATATAATTTCATGAAATTTACTTGCATGTCCATCTCATATGATTAAATGTCACTAGTAGTTGGTAATAAATATTTTTAGACTATTGATTTTAAATATAAGATGTATGTAAATTTTTAGTGTTAAAGTTGCGTGTACGTTTTTAGAATCTAAGATATGCTTCTATGTTACATATTTTGTTATAGTGTTTGATAATGAAACTAAGTTCGGAGAGCACTTTATTTTGATATGAAGTTATTAATTTAATTTTAACATATGTCAATTTATTTTACAGATAAATGGAGGAAAGTTTAAGTAATTTTGATAATTCAGTCATTTCAGGAAGATTCGATGATCTAGCTTAAACTTATGCTAGATTGATTCTTGGAATGAATAATCGTACTATTTCTTTGTATTGTAACAAAAATTTAAAAGGTGAGAAAATCACTAGATTATAGAAGTATTTAGTTGGGATCAAAGGTGATGTAGAGTCTTGTAAGAAAGTGAGCCATAATATGAAATATCAAATGCAAACTTTGCTTGAAGAGTATCAGCATGAGAAAGATGACAGGCAAAAGTGAACTATAGAATTGGTAGTGAAAGTTCCTTCTGCAATGGGTAAAGATGATAGTGGGGATGTTTAAGGTAGTATTCTTACCCAATAAGAAATGAATATTGCACCTGAGGTGAGAAAAAGAATAAGATAAGTGGCTAAATTTTTTACACCATTAACAATTCTTGGAGCTCAATCTTCAATCCATAATGTCTTAAAATCAAAAGAAACAACTCATAATGTGGACATGACAATAATCAGATGATGGTATATATAATTTAGTTATATCATTATATCTAGTCTTATTATTATTAGCCTATAGTGGATGATATTGTCTCTTACGATCCCGCCGTATAAAGCAATTAAGATGACTGTAAAGGTAAACTTCTAATCAAATAAACAGTTAATTGGATAAAAAAATGACGGGCTATTTATGGGTGTTTAGTTATATGTAATGATTAAATAAATAGAAGAAAGGAGCTTATTATTAATTTTTTAGTTTATTATGCAAAAAAGATAATGCTTTTAAAGTGGATTGACGCCTTCAACGATACTTTATTTTAAATATTTAATGAAATTATGAATGAAGTTGACTAAAAAATAATATTTAGTTCACTACTAATAAATAATATTATGAGAATATAACAAAGTAAGTTTAATTCCTTTGTTAGGTCCTTTGTTTTACACATTACATTAACCTATGTTAGAAAATATAAGAGATGTTAATTTTCCTGCTGGTATATAAGATGTTAGATATTTTTCTATCATTAATCAAATTGTATATAAAACAAAGTAATTGCTAAAGAGAAATTTTTTTACCCATAATAAGAATTTGTATCATTTATCATAAAATTTGCAACTAGTTTATTCAGTTCACTATTGATAAATAATATTATGAGAAGATTTGTGCTACACATTTCATGAACCTATAGTAGAAAATATTTACGATTAATTTCTTATCACTTTATTGTAAAAAAAGAGTTAAAGAGTAATAAATGAGTTAAAACTTAATATATTAAGTCTTAAGTAATGGATTGGATGTTTCTAAACCTTATTATTAAAGATTATAAATTTATAAATTTTGATCCCAATATTGGTCATATGATTTAGTTTGTAAATCATTAGCAGGAGTTACAAATTTTATGAGTTATTTTTTGCAATTTAAATCAATTTTATAAGTTATTTTTTGCAATTCAAATCATAGTTCAATGTAGAACATAAAAGAAATTAAAATACATTAAATTCATTCATTCCAAAATCTTGTAATATCTTAATAATTCAATTTCATAAATTTACTAAAATTTCCTGATAAAATAAATAATTCGGTAAGTGCAATTAATCTTAATCATAAAAATAATCTTAAATAAAAATAAAAATAATCTTAAATAAAGATATTGCAATAAAGTTAAATACTAATGATAATAAAATTCCTTAATAAAAACTTGTATTAAATTAGAACTAAAAATAAAGCGGAACTTCTAATGCGATATTTCTAAACATAAAATTTTATAACTTTTTATTTGATATTTTAATATAATTATATTTATTTGATATTTTAATATAATTATTAAACTATAAATTGTTCTTGAATTATTATAATTGATTAAGTAGCGAAGCAAATCTGATACAAATATCAATACGGTACTTACCAGCACCCACTACTTCAAATTTTCACTAAAAGAACACTACCCACTACTTCAAGGCCAAATGATTTCTGTCTTTATTTAAATCCAAAATGTGCGTCATAAAGAAAACATCAGACTGACTGGGTACTACAAAGTATGACAGAAAACGAGAAAAGGCAAATAGACAACGTTTTTATTAACTATGTCTCCCACCCGTGCCATACCCCCTCCCATGGGTCGGAGCCCCATGACCTGGTCCTGGCGTGGTCGTATCGAGTCCAAACCCAGACCCCTCCACATGGGTATTATGGCCCGTTGTTGCACCGGGCATCCCCATCGGCTGCTGCACCCCGACCACACCCTCGTCCACAGTTCCTCCATAAGGCTGCCCAGTGCCATGACCAGGCATGGCTGACATTTGTTGGGTACCCATTGGATAGCCCGGAGCTCCGCTTGTCGATCGGGTATGGCTCTCTTTACCAGTCGTCCCATATTCACCCGTTCCACTGGCGGTGTAGTGCCCATGGCCCCCGGGGATGGAAGCCGCCTGACTCGCCGCCGCGTTTTGCCAGCGGGCCTCGTGTTTGCTCCTTTCTGCTTCTGCCATCCTCTCTTCTTTTTTCTGCGTTGCCATTTCTTTCTGTATCGGGTCGTGTGCTGACATCTTCTCCACCTGTAAAATTTTAGCATATTTTAGCATTTGTGTTTTGTTGAACAATTATGTCCAGGCGAAATTACTTCCATCAAATTCGACAAAATCTTGGGAAGTTAAAAGTCTGGAAAATCCATTAGGAGAAGGTCATACACGAACTTAGCAACTGCATGATTTCCTACGTTGTCGCCTCATTTGCGTACAACTTTTAGACTTTGGCTTGTCATAAAATGGGATGAAGCCTTTCTAGGCTGATGGTGGACGTGACGAGCTTAAGACTGCACGTAAATATTCCACTACTTTCCAAGACTGATATCTCTACATAAATAATGTGGGTCACACGTCAAAGCTTTTATACAGCCTCTATCATATTTTCTGAAGAGAGAACTAAAATCAGACCATCCCTAGCATACTTCCATCACTCCAGAGACTTAAAAGGGCCTGTTGTATTTTTCACTCGCCCGTCAAATATGTATCGTGCCAAGAGCTCCTACTATCTTCTTTATTCATTCGTGTAATCCAGTTTAAATTAAAACTAAAAAACAAAAAGATGATGAATATATAAAGAGTGCTCGCATAAATCATGGACCGACCACGACGATACATCAATGATATCCTCTTGGAAGAGGCAATGTGAAAGCACTCGATTAAGAAAAATTAAAATTTATACCTTCTCTTGAGCGGTGGCTTTGGTCTTCTCCATACCAGCCTTAGCAGAGGCGCCGACGTTGGCTGCTGTTTTCTTCATGGATTGCATTTTGTATCCCTTCCCAGTAGTGATTCTTTAAAAGCGTTAAAGTACTCTTCGATTTTCACCTTGGATGGTCACTTTCAGTTTCATTCCTCGCCTTATAAAGATCGTGCGACTTTGATGAGGAATGTGGGCATTTGACACGTGTAACGACTAAAGGGCACGTGGAATGTTAACGTGAATTGATTTTTGAGTCTGTTCATCCTATTTTGACAGGTGGCAAGTGGATAAGAATCTCTTGGAAGCTATTGGAACAGTTGAGAGATTTAAAAATTTGAAGTAAGCTTTGTTTGTTTACGTGGCTGGTTTTAGTTGATATTTGTGGCGACAGGTACCGATACCTGCTACGTGTCTTTTCCGATTCATCTGACTACTAAGTCAGGGACCACGGGCAAATTTTCTCAAGTCTACTGACAGTCTTATCATCAACATCCGCTTAAAGTTTCGCTGAAACTTAAAAGATTTAGAAAAATTCAATAGTACGTAATGTTATTTCTATATAATAAAGAGATTGTATACAATCTATCATAAAGATTTTACAATAAAAATATATGTGCATACATACCTAAGAAATAAAGTAAAATAAATCAAATAAATATAAAAGGTACGAAAAACAACTAAGTACAAAAATACAACACAATGTAAATAAATACTAAAGAAAAATATCAAGCAAGAGTAATAAATATGATGCAAAATAATGTACATATAAAACACGTATAAGAAAGGCAATAAACGTTAACTGAAATACATATCAAAAGAGACACGTATCAATCACAATAGACTCGTACAAGAAAAACTTTAACCATATTTGTCAACACCTTAATTACGCTACATAGGAACCATTCTAAGCTATACATCGTAGAAGTAACATACTACATAATAAATGCAAAAGAGACAAGTTATTGTAACCTACAGGAAAGCGAATGTCCTCTTTTAAGAGAGACCCTTAAACCATATCCTAGTACATCAAAATTTTCTATTTGAGGCCAAGTCTTTAGTAAAATCTAACATATCCATTTCATTCTTGATCACTTATCTCCAATTCTTTTTGGGTCTTTCTTTTTTTCCTCTTACAATTTCTAAGTGTTATTTTCTTGCGTCTTCTCACTAGAGTGTCAGAGTGTCTCTTCTTAACATATCCAAACCATCTAACACGTGTCTATTTCAATTTGTCATTTATACCAATCACTTTTAATTTGTCTCTAGCCATTAGATTTATGACCTTATCTTATATAGTAAAGTTACACATCTATCGAAGCATCCTCATCTCCGTCACCAAAAGCTTATTATTACGTATTTATTTAATGGGCCAACATTCTGCCCATATAGCATGGTTGGCCTAATCGTTAATCGATGGAATTTACCTTTGAACTTGAGTGATATCTTCTTGTCATATAAAACTCTTGACGCACTTCTCCATTTGAGCCATTCTGATCTGATACGGTGGACTATATCTCAATCGATCTCTCCATTATTTTGGATGATAGACCCTAAGTATTTAAAATACTCCTTCCGTGGTATAATTTTTGATCCAATATTTACCTCTACTACGGTAGTCACCTGATGGCTTGAAAAATTGCATTCTAAGTATTCAATCTTACTCTTGCTCAGTTTAAATCCCTTTAACTCTAATGTTTATCTCCAACATTCTAGCTTGGCATTGACCCCCTCTATTATCTCATATACTAAGACAATATTGTCAGTAAACAACATACATCAAGGCACATCTTGTTGAATATTCTTGGTAAGCTCATCCATCACTACTGCGAACAAAAAAGGGCTTAATGCGGAGCCTTGGTGTAATCTAATGTCAATAGAAAAATTCTCAGTATCTCTTTCTATCATCCTTAGTCTAGTCATTGCCATTTCATACATATCTCTAATTACCTTTATATATGTCATATGAACTTCTTTCACCTCCAAATACCTCCACAAGATTTCTCTAGGAACCCTGTTATATGCCTTCTCTAGATCAATAAAAACTATGTGCAAATTTATTTGTCCTTCCCTAAAGTATTTCATTACTCTTCTAAGGAGATGTAAATCTTTTGTCATGGACCTTCCTAGCATAAAGTCAAATTGGTTTTTCGATGTAGAAGTCATCTTTCTAACTCTCTTTCTCAATTACATTCTCCCACAACTTTATGGTATGACTAAGTAGTTTAATACCTCTATAATTGTTACAGTCTTGGATGTGTCCTTTGTACTTATATAGAGGAATTAACAAACTCAGTCTCTATTCATCTGGCTATTCGCTCAAGGTTACACACAACAAGTTTTACTAATTATAACCTTGGTAATTACCGTAAGTGCACGAGTCGTTAGCTTAGTACCTAAGTTGTCGATCCCACAAGGAAGGGAACTAGTCCTAAAATCTAAAGCAGCTAAGTTAGCAATAAACCTAATTAAACTACTATTGCAGAAAATAAATCAATCAATAATCAAATTTGAGAAATTAAAGTGCCACAAGAATGAACAAAATACCGCATAAATAATCCAAAATCCAACCTAGAAATAATCAAGTGAGAGAAAGGGGGATTCAATTCGAAGCTAAAGAAAATCCACCAATTATGTAATTTTTGATTTAACGGGCCTAGACGATCTTAGGGTGAATTACTCTCTCTCAAGTTATAATTTTTAACCTTAATTGATAAACCCTAATTCAAATTATGGGAATTACGATATCTCAATCTGCAATTGGTCCAAAACATAAATTGGTTCTAAATTTGTCTATTAACCTACTCGGAATCTATGCTCAATCTCTCGTTACACGACTCTATTGCTTTGATTCAACTCTCTACCTATCAATTTACCTAACTCTCATCAATCCAAATTGATGATTTTTACTGACTCACCCTCTCAGTTTGTTGCCAAGTTATGAAGAATCGAAATTAAATCACAATTAATAAAACACCATCAAATAAATTTTATTAATCTCAAGAATAAAAAAACTCGAAGGTGAGTTTAGACAGAAGATCAACACTCAACAATAGCATTCCATTCAATATTCAATCTCATACATTAATGAAATCAAAATAAAAATAGAAAATACTATCGGAACAGATCTCGGAGGTCGTGACTGTGGGAAACCATCTGTTCCAGGAAGTACTTCGCGTCAAACGTATCTCCGTGTCCCTCTTCTTTCGTCTCCTTCCTCAATTGCTTGATTTCTCTCTAGGTTCTTCTCAAATTTTTTGCAGAAACTCACTGTTTTGCTCGACTCTCTTCACTCTCTAATGACTTTTGAAGGTTGTCTTATAGTGTGTTATTTATTTTGTAGCAGCCCTAGGTCAAACTTGGGGTCGAAACGGTTCAAAAAATCACTCAAATTTTGAGTTTTCGTGTCAGCCCAACGCAGGGCATGATCGTGGCCTTGCCTGCCACGATCATGGCTGTTGATTTATCCTTTCTGTTATGATCATAGTCTAAAGTGCACGATCGTGGCTTGACTTGACACTCTCTGTCACAATCGTGGCCCCTGCTGCACAGTCGTGACCTAGCTGCTTCTGACTCTTCCTTCTCTGTCACGATCGTGTCTACTGTGCACGATCGTGGCCTATGTCTTTTAGCCTAAAACTCTTCAAATCTTCATCTTTCTTCCCTGTTTACCCTGCAACAATAACACACACATTAAGGTACCTCAAAAATATAATAATTAAGCTCAAGGATTCATACTGACCCATAAAAAACCTATAAACATACAAACTAACATAATTAACACACACTTAGCTCTCACTTTAACGCTAAATACTTACCATATTACACCCTAAAATATCATGTAAAACGCAACTATCAACATCCCCACACTTAAACGTTTGCTTGTTCTCAAGCAAACAAAACAACAAAACACATAAAAAACACATAACACACAATGCAATAATGAGACAATGACTCTGACTTCATGAGATAACTTTAATCTTAGATACAATCATTCGAATTATGGCAAATCATTAATAAACAAAATATTTGTCTGGGGGCTTTGAACTAAATATACAACCAAATCAAGACCTAAGTGTTACTTAGTTACCCTTTTTAATTATACACACACATTAATAAATCTTCGGTCCCTCATACTTTGTAACTATTCCTAAGTATAATTCCATGAAAATTCAAGCTTATTACATATCCGGTAGGTGTTTATTTAAAACATTTTTGTAAAAACGGGACTTAGTCTTTTACCCGGAGGCAAACATTTATGATGAATGTCAATCTGGCTACTCAACTAAGTCATTTATTAAACAACTTGGTTGAAACATTATTATAGCCTTTTTACACGAAAGCAGACATTTGTGATGCATATTAATCCGATTACTCAACTACATCACGTTTTCAACTGGCTACTAGCTCTATTCATAACCCGAAGGTCAGCATAATAATAATTTATTAAACTAACATTTTTTCTTGTTTTTAGCTATTTGTTTTCATGAAAAATACTAGTTAAGCTACTTAACCTAAAAGACCTCAATTTATGAATGAATGTGACAATATAGAAAGTGCCAAATTTACACTAAGTCCAAATTACGCTGTATATTTATCCAAAGGTCCCTTATTTCACTAATTTCGCAAGCTAATGATCATTCACAACTTGATAGACTATGTCCCAAAATTAAAAAAATTTCACTCAATCTAAGCCATTGACACATTCACACACTTCACACAATGTAACCTACTACTATCATACAACATGTAAAATTCACATACAAAAGAAAAACACATAATCCCTCCCCACATTTGAACTTAACATTGTCCTCAATGTGAGAAGGAAAAACACACAACACATACACGAAGGGTAAAGACAAAAACTTAAGTAACAAAGAACAAATAAAAATAACAATAGAAATAATAAAAATAAAACTATAAAAATAAACATAACAAGATAAAATTTAAGAAAATTTTGGGTTAGACTTAGATTCTAAGGTGACGGAGGTGGTGATGGTGTCGAAGGTGGGAGTTGAATACCCAGAGACGCGAAATACCGATGGATCTGTCAGATATTTCGGCTCTGGCGTCATTGTGTGCGAGCCATCTCTGCAAGTGTTCTGTTGGTCTCAAATATTGCATCCAAAACTTTCTTCCAGCCTTGCCCTTCCTCTTCTTCTTCCTCTTCTTCACTCGTTGACTCCTCCTATTGAGGTTGCACTGCACTCGAACTCGCTTGACCTACCCTGGGCCACACATGTGTCTTCTCGTGAATCTCCCACAGACTCATATTTTTGTAATGGATGACCTCCTCCCGGAGTAAATGGTGGTGATTGAGGAAGTTGGGAGGGTGAACTATTAACCCCCTTCGTTCCATACCAAAATGTTCAACAATGGTCGATACTATTGACCCATTCCCAGGTGTTTGCTCCGCTTACGGGGAACCATAGCAATGGCATTAAGGAGATGGGTGGACGTGTATATTGGAATACTGTGATCCATGCATCACAGTATAAAAAGTTCCTTGGTAGAACACTTGTTAGTTTCTGACTTGTCAAAAACTAGCTGACACATTAATTTGTGCAGCAGTAAGTGTTCATGTGATTAGATAATGTTGTTGTGTGCATTATTTGCGTAGAATCGCTCAATTTCAGTTAACTCATGCCAATATTAGGAGACACTGAAATCGATGTTGATCAACGATGGTGGATTTGGAGAATCCACATATCTCACACATGAGTTCTACAGTTAACTCATATCCTCTCCCGTCAGTCTAAACCACATTTCCTTAGTGTCCCTAGGGTTAAAGGTCAAGGAAGTAAAGAACTCCAGAGTAAGTTCCTCATAAATAAGGAATTGGAACTGTATGAATTGGCTCCACTATACTCTCTCGATTAGGTTTTCTCACGCAATTCTATCCTATCTAATGTGTCAGCATCAAAGTATTTGGGAATTAAAATTTGCTTGGAACAAAAGGATAGGAAATGAATATCTTCCTCCAAGGTGTAGATAGGAAATGATGCTCCGAAGTCTGTTGCTCGATTCCTTCTCCCTCGTCCTACAACTTTTTGGCTTCCATAAGGCTCCCTTCGGGCTGATTGCTTAATGCATGGCATGGTTGTGGTCGCATATGGAAGAATTTAGGAAGGTAAAAATTATAGTGAGAGGTCAGAGCGTTTGAAAACTGGAATTTTAGAGAGATAAAATAAAAGTGAAAGTGAAAGTGAAAAAGAAGTAAGAACTGAATATATAGGTGGTGAAAAGGGTAAAATTTTCATTTAAGAAAACGCGCCCACCCTGTTCCTTCATATTCGCAGGCCATAATCGTAGCCTGCCATGCCACGATCATAGCATGCAGCGTACCACCACAAGCATTCTCAATCGCAGGCCAGGGTCTTGGCTAGCAGCTATACTCAAATTCTTCCTTGCTCTTTTCTAATTCTTTTCTCCTTCCCTTCGAGATTCTTTTTCACTTCTCTTTATACGTATGCGTATTCTTTCCCATGATTCCGAACTCCTATTCCTCTTTTCGCTTTTATTCAATCTAAACAAAAATAAACCTAACTACAGAATTCGACTAATCTAGCAAAAATTCAACATGAAGTTAATTTTCCTATGGGTTGCCTCCCATGCAGAGCTTCTTTTAACGTCAGTAGCTTAACGCTAATTTTACGCTCAAGGTGGTTGGAATGAATGGTTCAATGATAGCATCACCAATAATCTCAGAGTCTAAACCTTCGCTACCATATTGTCATTACCACCGTCCTTGCAATTTTCTTTGCCTCGCTTTCTCCTTCGCGAGCGCTTCTTTCGGGAAGCATTCCCAGGATCCTCTATATCCTCCCATTCACCTCGAGGTTCAGGTTCCTTGAGATCCACTGGAGGTGAAGGAGCTCTGTTCTCTCTAATCGTCACCTTGAAGATCAAGTTCTCCTTTCCAACTCGCAGAGTTAGTTCACCCCCATCTACATCAATAATTGAGCATACAATGGCCAAGAACGATCTTCCAAAAATTATTGTGGTGTCCTTAACTTCATTAATGTCCAAAATATAAAAGTCTTTCAGAAAAGTAAATTTACCAACCTTTACTGGCACATTTTCTATAATCCCCATTGGTCTGTGCAAAGTCCTATCTGCCGTCTTAACCAAAAATTTAGTGGGCACTAATTCTCGTAACCTTAGTTTAAGACTAAGAGTGTAAGACATCATATTTATACTCGCGCTTAAATCCACGAATGCCCTGTCTATAATGATGTTGTTGATACTACAAGAGATGAAAAAGTCCCCTGGATCATCCTTTTTCACAATGTTAGGGTTGTCCTCTAGTGGTTGCTCCTCAACCTTTTTCTTGACAGACTCTTGTAGTTTGAGCTTTGACCGTATTTGGTCCGTCACTTCCTCGATCTTGTTATGTTCAATTTCCTTTGCTTCCTTTTTTGCATATAACTCTCACTATTACGCAATAGGTAATGGAAATACCCATCTAGTTTCTTGAATTGATTCCATCGCGGGCTTAATCGAAAGGTCTTTTTCAACTTCTTGACATTTTTCTCTATTTTCTACCATTTCCTGCACTTGTGAAGTTTCTCCATCCTAAGTCTGAGTTATGACCATGATACGCTCCTTCAAATTTGACTCGGTGTTACTTGGAAGAGTTCCAACATTCCGAGTTGACATTGCTTCCGCTAACTGGCCCATTTGGACTTCTAAATGATGTATAGACGAAGCATGATTTTTCATAACTTGCTCGAATTTACTCTCGAGCCTCCTATGTGCTTCCTCCATACCTCCTAACTTGTCCAAAATCCTATCCAACTTTAAATCCATCGAGCTTGTCTTATCCTGCTGAAAGCTGAATTACCCTTGAGGCCCGAATTGGCCTCCATTATTACTATTCGACCAGGAGAAGTTAGCGTGATTCTTCCACTCAGGGTTATATGTGTTAGAGCAGGGATTATTACCCCTCCACGTCCAAATTGGGCCCCCATATAATTAACTTGCTTCGGTTTACCGTCTCTCATCAGATAGCAGTCCATCGTATCATGATCCAATTGACCGCATATAACTGAGTTGTCACGTCAAGTTGTAGATCTTAACTTGCATTTTCGTCATCTGATCAACAGCGAAAACTCCTTTCTGTTCCCTAAAGTTGGTAGATTGCTTATTACGTTCACTTGCCCATAAACAGCTATTACTGGCCATATCCTCTATTAACTCCTATGCTTCATCGACCGTCTTTCTCATTAACGATCCTCCCGACTCTGCATCAATGGTACCTCTGGTATATGGGTTCACTCCGTTGCAGAATGTCTACAGTAGGAATTCTTTCGGTAAGTTATGGTGTGGGCATCGCCTCTGCAGATCCTTGTAACGCTCCCACACTTCGTAAATAGACTCCCCGTCACCTTGTTGGAAATTTGTAATTTCCTTCATAATTTTGGTGGTATTTGTTAACGAGAAGTATTTATTTAAAAAGGCATGCACTAACTATTCCCATATTGTAATGTTAGCGGGGCTCAATAAATGATACCAAGCCTTCACTCCATCCTTAAGCATGAAAGAAAATAGCCTAATCCTCACTGCGTCTTTTAACATCTGGTGATTCCAGAAAGTATCACAGATCTCGAGAAAACACACGATGTGAGCATTCAGTCCATAAAATTAGACGTTCTGTTGAAGCATATTCAAGAGGGTTGGCTTAATTTCAAATAAGACCATTTGAACCGACGGTCTAGCCACTCCTTAGTTTGCAGGATTAAACCCTGGTAGGGATGTCAATTCTAGCCCGACCCATTTTTGGCCCTGGTTTGGCGGGCAACGGCATCGTTTTGTCCAAAACGACGCCGTTTTGTATTTTTTATATTAAAAAATATAACCCGGCCCGCCCTTAGCCTGCGGGGCCACAGGTCGACTGGGGGCCGGGCTGCAGGTTGGACCATTCCGGCCCACGCGGGCCAAAGGGTAGCCTGCGGTCTGCTGTTTTTTAGGGCGTCCAAGGCCCGGCCCGGCCCATTGACATCCATAAACCCTGGCCTCATAAAACCCATGATGGGTCCTCTATTATTGCCTACCAGGGTTGACTTCTTGATCCATGTTTCTTTAGAATTCCTCGGCAATTTATGCTTTCTCGATCTCTTCTTCTTCTTCTAGCCAAGCTTTCTTAAGGGTTTGTTCTAAATGAGTTATATCTAAATCTAACGTCTCCACTGCATGACTTGAACCCCTCGTGAATCTTGCGTTCATGTAAGAGCACGATTCCTAAATAAAACTAACGAAAAATGAAAACGAAGAAAAGAAAAGAAAATTTAAACTATTCTAACGCCTTAAACTATAGAACTAAGTTGCCATCCCCGACAACGGCACCAAAAACTTGTTCGCTCAAGGTTACACGCGCTAAGTTTTACTAATTATAACCTTAGTAATTACCGCAAGCGTACGGGTAGTTCACGTAGTATCTAAGGTGTCGATCCCACGAGGAAGGGAACTAGTTATAAAATCTAAAGCAGATAAGTTAGCAATAAACCTAATTAAACTACTATTGCAGAAAATAAATCAATCAATAATCAAATTTGAGAAATTAAAGTGCCACAAAAATGAACAAAATAGCAACCCATATAAATAATCCGAAACCCAACCTAGAAATAACCAAGTGAGAGAAAGGGTGATTCAATTCAAAACTAAAGAAAATCTACCAATTATGTAATTTTCGATTTAACGAGCCTAGACGGTCCTAGGGTGAATTACTTTCTCTAGAGTTATAATTCTTAACCCTAATTCAAATTATGGGAATTGCGATCTCTCAATCTACAATTGGTCCAAAACCTAAATTAGTTCTGAATTTGTTTATTAACCTATCGGGAATTTATGCTCGATCTCTTGTTACACGACTCTACCGGTTTGATTTAACTCTCTATCTATTGATTTACCTAACTCTCGTTAATCCAATCGATAATTTTTACCTACTCATCCTCTCATTTTATTGCCAAGTTATGAAGAATCAAAATTGAATCACAATAAAATCGAAATAAAACACCATCAAATAAATTTTATTAATCTCAAGAATCAAAAAACTCGAATGTGAGTTTAGAAAAAAGATCAATACTCAACAATAGCAATTCCAATCAATGTTCAATCTCATACATTGATGAAATCAAAATAAAAATAGAAAATACTATCAAAACGGATCTTGGAGGTCACGACTATGGGAAACCATCTATTTCGGGAAGTACTTCGCATCAAACATATCTTCATGTCTCTCTTTCTTCGTCTCCTTCCTAAATCACTTGATTTCTCTCTAGGTTCCTCTTGAATTTTTTTGCAGAAACTCACTGTTTTGCTTAACTCTCTTCACTCTCTAATGACTCTCGGTGGTTCTCTTGTAGTGTGTTATTTATTCTGTAGTAGCCCCAGGTCAAATTCGGGGTCTAAACAGTTCAAAAAATCACTCAAAATTTAAGTTTTCGTGTTAGTCCGACGCAGGGCAAGATCGTGGCCCTGCCTGCCACAATCGTGGCTGGTGATTTAGCCTTTCTATCACGATCGTAGCCTGAAGTGCACGATCATGGCCTGACTTGACGCTCTCTGTCACGATCGTGGCCTGGCTGCTTCTGACTCTTCCTTCTATGTCACGATCGTGGCCACTGTACACGATCGTGGCCTATGTCTTTTAGCTTGAAACTCTTCAAATCTTTATCGTTCTTCCCCGTTTACCCTGTAACATTAACACACGCATCAAGGTACCTCAAAAATATAACAATTAAGCTAAAGGATTCATACTAACCCATACAAAACACATAAACATACAAACTAACATAATTAACACATAAACACACACTTAACTCTCACTTTAACGCTAAATACTTACCAGATTACAAAACATCATGCAAAATGCAACTATCACCGGCATCTTAGCAGACTCAAGGATCACATTAAAAAGCTTGACTAACCAATAAAGGTCTTTAATGCCCAGGCTCTTCTATACTTCTATGGGTATCTCACCCGGTCCTACTGCCCTTTAGCTCTTCATCTTTGAGTATCTCATCTGATCCTACTGCCATTCAGCTCTTCATCTTCCTCAAAGTTTTTTTAATTTCCCCTCTTATGATACGCTTACATCGATAAATGTTACAAAATCCCTTAGACTTGTTGAGGTCACCTAAAAAGATGTCTGCCTTTATGCCTTCATTAAATATGCTATAGAAGTACCTCTTCCATCTACTCTTTATGTCCTTTTCCTCCATGATCACCTGCCCTGTTTCATCTCTTATACATCGAACTTGGTCTATGTCTCGCGTTTTTTGTTCTTAAACTTATGCCAATTTTAAAATGTACTTTTCTCCCTTTTCAGTTTCCAATCTGTTGTTAAAATTTTCATAAGCTTCACCTTTAGCCACTGCGACTACCTTCTTAACCTCTTTCCTTTCTATTTTATACCATTCTCTTTTAGCTTCTTTATTTGCCTCTGTAAAACTCTCCAATATAGCTTTATATGCTCCCTTTTTAGCCTTCACCTTTTCTTGTACTTTTTCATTCTACCACTAAGATTCCATCTCACCACCCCTCGACCTTCTAGAAACTCCCAAGATCTCTTTGGTAGTATTCCTTAACCTATTTGCTACTCCCTCTCACATATGATTATCATCTCCTTATAATTTCCATTCAGTTTCATTTCTTATTCTTTCCTTAAATTGTTCCATCTTGTCCCCTTTTAGATTCCACTATCTAACTTTAGTACACCTCCTAATATTTCTCTTTTTCCTCCATCCCTTAATTTCAAGATTCACAACTAGCTGTCTATACTGAGTTGCTAAGCATGCTTTTGGAAACACATTACAATCCGTGCTCCTAGTTCAATCGCTCCGCCTTCCAAGGAAATAACCAATTTGAGTCTTTGTGGATCTACTCTTATAAGTCACCAATTTTTCTTCATTCTTCTTGAATAAAGAATTAGCTATTATTAACTTAAATGCTACCACCATGTCTAATAAAGCAGTCCCACCAGCATTTCTTTCATCATACCCGAAACCCTATGGATCCATGGATATCCGTCCAATGCTACTCCTATATGACCATTAAAATCTCGTTCTAAAATAACTTTCTCATTATAAGGGATATGTCGGATCACCTAATCTAAATCCTCCCAAAATTCTTGTTTCTGTTATTTGTCCAGACCTGCTTGATGTGCATACACACACACATCATGTTAAGAATAACACTACTCACCATGATCTTAACAGCAATAATCCTATCATTTGACCTCTTTATCTCCGCAACATGATTTGTAAGGTACTTAACAACTAAGATATCAACCCCATTCTTTTGCCCTGAACCCCCTGAGTACCATAATTTGAACCCATTAATCTCTTTCTCTTTAGCTTCTATCCACTTTGTCTCTTAAATGCACACTATATGAATCTTATACCTGTCTAAAATCTCCAATAATTATAGGGACTTTAATGTAAGGGTTCCAATATTCCAAGAACCTATCTGTAGTCTGTCAGCATCTTTATTACTCTTATAATCGAAACTCACCGGAGGACTTGGCCCTAGCTCCATCACTGGTATATAATGCCACTACTTCTAGCTCATGACCCCCACAAGCCCAAGATAATATTAAAGTAACAAAGGTATGACTAAAGTACTTAGTAGACAAGGAAACTAAACCAACGACTAGTTGAAGTTGATTATGTCAGTTGAGGAGTACTAGTAGAGAAAGATAAGCCTATTTCAATCATAGAACTAGTCAAAAGGAAATATGAGAAAAAGAAAATTCGTAATAATGCAGGTAAAGGATAAAACCATAATAGGGAAGTCAAAATATTTGCAACAGAGTAAATCAAACCCAGATTTCTATATTCTTATAAATCATAGATAAATAATTGATAAAATAAATAAAATATATGGCATGTTCTTTAATTTTAGTGTCCATAGGTCAAAATCATGCAGTGGCTGTGTTGGGTAGTTCTCACTTTCCAACGAAAAATATCAAGGCAATAACAAAATCTCCCAAAACTTTGTTGGAAAAAGTACTACGTTCTATGTACAAACTTGGATTTGTCATGCATCAGCACCGTAGAAACGGAAGACAGTGGTGAGTGTGCAGTGTGAGAAGGTGGTTGGTATCGACTTGGGCACGACCAACTCTGTTGTTGTAGAGGAAAGCTGAAGATTGTGACAAACGCAGAGGGGCAAAGGACAACACCGTCGATGGTGCCATTTCAAAAAGTGCAAATCGTTTACTCAACAATACAAGCATAAAATCAAAATAGTAAAACCCAAATCAACGACAACCTCAATGAAAAAAGTAAGTCTAAGATTAGGGTTCTAATAGAGATCTGTCAAAATAAATACAATCAAATTAAAAACAAAAACAAAAAGATCTAAGCAAGATTTGTGTATGAAAAACAAAGTAAAGTAGATCGAAATGAGCTACCAAAAATAAGAACAAAGAAGAAAACCAGAAGACTAGAGATCTCGTGCTTTTGGTTAAGAACTCCATAGATTATGTGAAAATCCTTTGTATTAGGTGAAAATGTAGTAAATATGATTGGAATATTGCTATAGTAGTATGAACACAAAATGAAATAGAATTTCTGAAAGTGCGATATGTGTTCAAGCTTTAACTTTTTTAAACTAAAATTTTTTCAGTAATATCATATTACATGATATGATTTGTTAATATATCCTTTTTATATTATATTTTCTTAATTATTGTTTATAAAATAAAATATTGTATGCTTTCTTTCGTACTTTAAGTTTCGTCATAATTCATTTATCTTATAATTAGTGTTATTTTGTCATAAAAGAGTAATTAATTTTTAAGCATTATTCATATTTTCTATGGTTTTGGTCAATTTAGAAGCATAATTAGAATTTAAAAGATTTAAGAAAATTATGAACTAAATAAAACCAAGGCACCATTGCAAAAAATTGAAAAAGAAAAGGCTGATTAGTGGTTAAAACGGCCTAGACAAAAACATGAAGCATATTTTGAGAGGATAAACGACAAAGAAAAGATGCGTTGAAGGGTGGAAATAAGGAGACCGATGGGCCGAACGAACAAAAGGACAGTAAACAAAGAAGAGAACGCAATCGGTTCATAATAACGGACACAAGAAGAGCACAAACGCACCACAGGATAAAGAGACAGGATAAACGGTGACGCTTTGTTGCAGAGTTACATGAAAAGAGAAGACTCCGAATTTAAATGAGCCAAGAATTAATGAAAACGAGCTGGTACGTAGCAGCACAGCGTTTAAATAAATCACACCAGAAACTGGCCCTTATACTAATATTTTGAATTTTGTATTGTACCGGTCAAAAAATGGTACCAAAATATCAATTTTAGTATCAGGTTCAAATACCGGTCGATACTGACTAATACCGATTGGTACCGGCAGGTATTGTAAATACCGGCCAATACCGGAAAAAATATAAAATTTAGGGAATAAATTGCAAAATTTTAAAATTTAAATTTAAAAAGAAAACAAAAAATTTTAAACTTTTATCTCTCCCGCGCGTCTCTCCTCCCCTCCCCTCCACTACCCTTCTTTCAAATTTTTAAATTTATAGATTAGTTTAACTTTTATTATATTTTTATATTTTTAAAATAAAATAAATATCTTATTACTAATAATAATTATACATTAAATAAAAATTAAAAATAAATATCATAT
>JANQBM010198486.1:0-23053 GCA_025594535.1 Erythroxylum domingense | reverse complement strand
TTAATTTAATTTAATAATCCAATCCCTTGGAAAAATTAATAATCCAATCCCTTGGAAAAATTAAACTAAATTGCAAAGCTTTCCTAATAAAATAACCCTTGAAAACAATTTTCAAAGTTAGAAAAACACTTTTCCCAAATTATTAGGAGTACAAAATAATTTAATCTTCATTAAATTAATATAATAAAAAAAATTTAAAATCATTAAAAATAATAAATAAATTAAAAAAAAACAAGAGGGAGTTTCTGGCGCGTGCATTCCACGCGCCAGTCACGTCTGTACAGACGTCCCTCCAAAGACGTGGGCGCGTGAGATTCACGCGCCCTTCGTCTTCTCCGAAAAACCGCCGACGTGTCCTCCCACGTTTCTTCTTCTCCGATGCTCCCAAACCGTCACTCACGCCGTCGACGCCTTCTCCTTCTTCACCATGGTGATGCCTGAGCTACGGGGTCGGCTTTGATGGGCGATTAACGCCCATCGTCTTCACGAGTGGCGACGCCGTCCATCTACTGTGCAATTCGTCCTTTCACCATACTATACCCTACTTCGTTCAAGGTATGGGCTATGTTTCAACTCCCACTAGACTGACTACGTCACATCTAGTCCAAGTGATATTAGTTCTTGTCCTGAAATCTCATTACTCTATATGTCATTGAAGACTCTATTCATTGCATATAATTGCTCTAGTTAGAGACTCCTAAGTAATCACCCCGATAAGAGACCGTGCGTATCATCTCGCTCTATCAGGAGTGGTGAATCCTTTATTGGATACCCAATTACCTTCGAATACCAATAACTATACCTAATCACCACCCTAAAAGCGACCTCGTCTTGAGGTAACAAAGAATGATGTCAAAGCAAAGGATTAGTATTCAAGATATCCTTGAGTACCTTAAATATAAGGATATTTGCACCATTGCTATGATGAGATTGATCATTGATCATCCATATGATAATCTCATAACGAGTCCTTCGATGTACTTACCACTCTTAGTAAGCATGCACAAGTTAACTCTAAACATCTCATGCTTACAGTTTGTGAGATCTACTGTTTGATTAAATTCAAGGAGTGTAACATGTGCTAGTCTATCTGGATTAACAATGTCTTGTTTTATTAATCATATGACTAGGGATAATTTAGATACTAACATAATTGCACATAATAAGAGTCTCATTATCCATGTCGATTTTGTTCTTTAAAATCTACTTGTACCCTTCAATTTTAACCCTTCAGGTGGGTTAACCAAAGTCCATACTTGGTTTTCAAACATGGAATCTATTTTGAACTTCATAGCTTGAAGCCATTTTTTAGATTTTGAACTCTTCAGAGCCTCTTTATAGGTTGTAAGCTCATCATCCTCTATAAGCAATACGTCATTTTGTTCACTTACAATAAATCCATATCTCTCTAGAACATTGCATATCCTACTTGACGTACAAACATTTTGTATGTTAGAAGCTCAACTATTGTCTCATCTCTGTGAACAACAATTTCGGGTTTAGGTAGTTAACCTACGTCTGTTTGAGCATTATGAACTTCGTTAAGTTCAAGTGTTTGAGCGTCATAAACTTCATTAAGTTCAACTTTGCTCCCACTATCTTCTCTTAGAAGAAACTCTTTCTCAAAAAAGATAGCATGCTTTGAGACAAAAACCTTTTGCTATAAGATAAGGCCTTTTGATAGACCGTATCTCATATCCTTTAAAGGGACTCTATTTGTCACATAAATAGCAATCTCAAGTGCACAACCTCAAAAGTATTTCGATAGATTCGCTACACCCATCATTGACCTTACCATTTCTAACAAGGTTTGATTTCTCTTTTCATCATTATGTTGCAGTGTGTAAGGTGGAGTCCACTAGGATACTGTCCCAGTATCTCTGGGATAAATTAAAAACTCCTTGTTTAAGTATTCACCACCTCGATCTGATTGAAGTGTCTTAATACTTCTACCAAGTTGTTTCTCTACTTCATGTCTTTAGACTTGTATCTCGTTAGATACATATACCAATATCATGAATAATCATCAATAAAGGTAATGAAGTACATAAAACCACCTCTGCCATGAATGGACATTGGAACACATACATCAGAATATATTAGGTCTAATAACCCATTCACTCGTTCACCTTTTCCTTTAAAAGGTAATTTAGTCATCTTGCCTAATAAGCAAGATTCATATATGTCATATAATTCATAATCAAATGAACCTAAGCTACCACTCTTGTGTAGCTTAATCATGCATTTCTCACTTATATGGCCAAATCGACAATGCCATAAGTAAGATGATTTTAAGTTATCTCATTTTTTTGATTATTGTCGTTGATATTTAAAATTAGATTACACATATCTAATATGTAATACTATTCCATAATGTAACAGCACCATACAACATTTCATTCAACTTAATTGAACAACCATTGCTTGAAAAAGTTAAATGAAATCCCACTTTATTAAGACATCAAATAGATACAATGTTCTTTTTCACAATGGGTACATAATAACAATTATCCAAAATTAACTCTAGTCCACTAGGAAGATACAAAACATATGTTCCTACAGCTAATGCAATAACTCTTGCTCCATTTCCCACTCGTAGTTCCATCTCTCCCTCCTTAAGCAGTCTACTATCCCTAAGACCCTGCATATCAACATCTATATGTGAGCCACTTCCAATATCTAATACTTAAATGTTATGATCGAAATAGTATTCATCTCAATGACAAACAACATACCTGAAGTAGACAGTGGGGCATTTAATTCCTTCATTTACTTCAGCGACTCTAGATAAGCTTTGCAGTTCCTCTTCTAATGTCCTTCCTTATTATAATGGAAGCATATGCCCTTTAATATTGTCTCCTTTGCCTTCTCCTTGGCTACACCTTCCACTGGCTTCTTAGACTTCGTCTTCTTCTTTTGGTTCTTCTTTCGAGAACCAGAAGTAGAGTCCACTAGCATCACAGTCTTAGTGTCTTTCTTGAGAATTTGCTGAGCTCTTTTGAGTAGATTAATCAGCTTTGGTATCATTGTGGATATTTGGTTCATCCGATAGTTAAGAATGAAATATGAATAACTATTGATCAAACTAGTCAGAATTAAGTTTATAATTAATTCATGATCCATTACGAAACCCAAACTGCCTAACCTCTCTATATATTTATACATTTTTAGCACATACTACACTAGAATGATCCCTTAGCCATCTTAGAGCGGAAAAGAAACTTTAAGGTCTTGAACCTTTTAGATCGAGCTTGCTCAACAAACAGTTCCCTTAGATGGTAGACTATGGTATGAGCATCCATAGCTTCATACTGCTTTTACAATTCTGGTGATATAGAGGCCAGCATTATATAACTAGCCAACTCACTATAATCCAGTAGCTTTTTGTAAGCTTTTTGATCCTCATCGAATGCATCGGCAGTCAGGGGATTGGGAAGTGGTTTATCTAGGACATATCCTAGTCTTTAAATTTGAGAACAATTCTCAAATTTCGTAGCCAATCCAAGAAGTTAGGTCCCATGAGTTTGTTGGAATCTAATAGAGAGCATAGGTTCACACTAGATGAAGACATCATGGCGATTTAATAACCTAAAAGAATGAGAGAAATTATTATAATGTACACAAATGCATATCGATAAGGACTTTAATCACATGCATTATGGTTCCCATTATTCTTATTCAAATCCATAGCCCTCACTATGAATTCGAGAAAACTTATAGTTTTCGTAATGGGTCGATATCCAATATCACCAAGAATGTCCTTGGGTTTGCCCAATAAGCCACCTTAGGTCAATCGGTAAGTATCATTCATACCAATTGCATTCAGTTATGTAACTATCGACTTGTGCCATCAACTGTTGATTTAGAACACTCATTGGTTTATCAACTCTTGATTTGTGTACATCCCATATATATGACCCAACTTTGCCTCTATCCACCTTGACCTTGGGTTTGCCCAACAAATAAACAATTCTAGTTAGGACTAACTTATTAATTTAGAAATCTAATTTCCATGGTTTGAACATATTCATGTAGAGTGAGCTTAGGTTTACCCAATAACCCAACTCTAAAAGAAATCTAGTTCTTGCCATATCAATAAAAAGAGTAAGTCTTAATATTTCGATTGGGGAATCTATTCTTTGGTCTCATCAATACTTGGATGATATTGTATATATATATATTAAGATTACAGAAATCTCAATTAAATTAAGCCTATGTCCATAACCACCCTTAAAATGTATCTAATGCATGTATCACACAAAGGAGGTTTAATTGAGGTTGTGACTTGACTATGCATCAAAAGTTCGTGATTCAATTCAACTTTTGAACCAAATCGGGTACTAGAGTTAGTCTTGACTAATTCGAATTATGAATATGATTCAATTAGGAACCCCAAAATTCAATTATTTTGATGTCCAAATTAAACACTTTAATTCTAGTATATATGCCTTTTTCTAGTCACACTAGAAATGTTATGCTTTACTTAGGTTAATTCTAAATTAATCCTTAGGGTTTCCAAAATTCTCATACATGAATTAGTCATCTATAATATCCTTAGGCCATCTAAAATTTAACTAAAAAATTTTGACACAAGCCAAAATTATCTTGATGACAAAAATCACCAAGATAAATAAGTTAACCTGCATGTCAGTCACAACCCAACAAACACTTTGCATATGTTCAATACATCATCTAACACATGCATAAACTTGCTCTTATACCACTGCTGGGTTTGCCATGTACACATGCATCCTATGAATGCGAATGCAACGGAAGTGTCAGAATCTAAATTCCAATACCATGATAACCCAAAAAAGCCTCATACATGCATGCATAAACATATAATAAGAACATGAAGTTTAAAACTTTTTACCTTTTGTTTCTCCTCCTTTCTTGTTTCTTCTCCTTATTTGAGTTGTTGTAAACACCAAACCCTTCCTTAATCACCCAAAAATACGCAAAGATGAAGAAGAAATTAAGTTTAAGGGTGAGTTCAATTAGATGCTCAAAATGAAGAGAAAGATCAAGATTATCTTGCATGCAACTAGATTTATGCAACAATTGCATAAATTACATGAAGATAACTTAATACCTCTTCTCTCTATCTCTAAAACTCTTCTAGAGCTCTTTCTCTCTCACTTAAGTGTGTAAGAACTAGTTAGACTACTCAATACATAAGTGAAGAACTCACTTATATACTTAAGTCGTGCCTTCCATCACAATTGTGACCTATGAGTTACGTTCATGGCCTGCTTAAAAAATAACATCGCCTTTAGTCACAATAACCATGATCGTGGCCTACTTAAAACCAGCCATATATACTATGTTTTTCACCCAATCTTTTATGCGTGTGACTCTTAAGTTCCCAGTTATTTTAGGCACTTGAATTGACTCTTAATTCAAGCAAATCATAATTCATAATGCCAATTTACCATAATATAAGTGGATTAACACACGAACTCTTCGATATTTAATTATCCAACTTACGAACCTTTCCATAGACATTACTGTGCAATTCATCCTTTCACCATATACCCTACTTGGTTCGGAGTATAGGCTATGTGTCAACTCCCACTAAACTGAATACGTCACATCTAGTCCAAATGATATTAGTTCTTGTCATAGGATCTTATTGCTCTATGTGTCATTGAAGGCTTTCTTCATGACACATAATTGCTCTGGCCAGAGACTCCTGAGTAATGACCCCCAACAAGAGGTCATGGGTATCATCTTCCTTTATCAGGAGTGGTGAATCCTTTATTGGCTACTCAATTGCCTTCGAATACTAATAGTTGTACCTAATTACCACCCTAAGAGTGACCTCCTCTTGAGGTAACGGGAATGATGTCAATGCACAGGATTAGCATCCAAGATATCCTTGAGTACCTTAAGTCTAAGGATATTTGCACCATTGCTATGATGAGATTGATCATTGACATTTGATAGATCATCCACATAATAATCTCATAACGGCTCCTCCTATGTACTTACTACTCTTAGTAACCATCCACATGTTAATTCTAAACATCTCATGCTTACAGTTTATGAGATCTACTGCTTGATCAAATTCAAGGAGTGTAACATGTGCTAGTCTATCTGGATTAATAATGTCCTGTTTTATTAATCCTATGGCTAGGAATTATTTAGATACTAACATAATTGCACATGAAAGGAATCTCATTATCATGATCTCATCATGATTTCCTTCATTAATTCGAATTAAGATCGATATAAATTTATATATAAACAAATATCAAATTATTGAAAAATTACCTTTCGCGTTATTAATTAAAATAAATTTTATACAAAAGTGATAAAGGTGATTACCTTTAGAGCACTACTCTAACATCGATTGGTTATAGTTTAGTGACATAATAATTTAAAGGGATTCTTTATCTTGTACATGTTTAGATGTATATGATAAAGTCCATAAAATAATTATACATTGCCGATGAAATTGTAATGAGATTATAATTATAAGATTCATATTGAATTATGTATTATCACTAAATTGTTCCTATTCATTGTTTTATTTATGCTAGACTTTAATAAAACATAAAAATAATAGCACACATTACATTTTTCCTTATGAAGGAAGTAGTTGATCTCATAAACTAAAGGAAGGTAGAATGTTCTATTGTTCTCGATTAATATTTATTCAAAAAATCCTTAGCCAAGGTTAAACGACACTTTGTAAATAGTTCACAAATGTCATTAATTGAATTAATAGTTAAATACAAAGAGCTAATATTATTGGACCCAAAATAGTGTAGACATTAATTTCATGCTCCATGTGTAATAGGAACATCGTATGATGAAAGGATTTAATTATACGAAAAAATCATGTATGGAAAGGTTTGTCAAAACCACACTGATATTCTTAAATATTTGAGTGGTTATGATGTATTTCTAGACGCTAATCTTGATCTATGATTATAAATTGTTTAATTAGAGAATTAAAGATAAATTAAAAATGGTTTTAATTTATCTAATTCTAAGTATGAATTAGAATCATAATTTATATTTATTGCCAACATATTTGGAAACGTAATAGTTCTCACATGAAGAACTGGTTGAAGAGAGAAAAAATATTATAATCAAGTTAGACTTGATTATAAAGTTTGAGAAACTTTATAAGTAAATATGAGATATTTAATAAATAAGGATCAATATGAGATATTGGATCATTTGGGGAATAAATGGTATTTCATTAGAATTATTTGTAATTCTAGTTACAGTTTAATTGAAATTAGAATTTAATTTCAATTAAATTACTAAAATGTCTAAAAATTATTATAAATAAGCTTAAGCTCTAATAGAGCAAGCACTTCTAGTTGAACCCTCTCTGTAATAGTTACAGAGTTCTCTCAAGCTGTTATGTGGATACTATTAAAGGCTAGACACTTTTGCAGCCATGGTAGTTAAGATGGACCTATTTGAAAAATAGCTCGTGGGATATGATTAAAAAAAGGATCAAGCTTCTGAATAAAATATGAATTAATATTCATACTTTATTATGATTTAATTGTTAATCATTTTATATAATTATAATGACTTTGGCTTTTCGAAATTCAAAATGCAAAAAAAATATAATTATTGTGCAACTGTCGAGATCATATTTTGTCTCAATTTTCCAATTGTAATATCAAATCCAAGTTTAAATCTATGATTTAATTAAATTGTTTAATTGTTATTGATCTTCAAATGGAATTGAAATAAAATTCTAATGAAAGATTGAATTAGATTCAATTTAATCTATAAAAGTTTAAGATTAATACATTATAGACCTTAACTAAATGAGGAGTCAATCTAATTATTAATCTTAATCATACTGAGAAAAATAATTACTTCAATATTAAAATAACATCTCATCTTAATTAATATAAGATTGAAATTAATTAATTAGACTCCTTAAAATTAATAAAAGTGTTTCTTAAATGATTAATAAAGGTGTTTCTTAATTATATTTATATTTATTTCAATATGATTTAGAAAAATTAATTTTATGACTTTATTTGCTTAGAGAATTATTATTAAATTTATTTAGAAATTATTTCTTTATTTATGAATAATAAATTTATTAATTAATTTTGCATTGTTAAATTTTGAAATGTGTTTTAATTTTTTAATTTAAAAAGTTCTTTCTTTAATATTTTGAAAATAATTTTCTAATTTATTAAATTAAGATGTTCTAATTAATTAAGAAATTAATCTCTAAATAAATAATGTAAAGAACTTTCTTATTTAATTTTTAAAGTTTTTTATTGAATTTTTAAAGTAGTTTCTATTTAATATTAGAAAATAGTGTATATTTAAAAAAAGTAATTTCTAATGAGATTAGAAATAGTAATTTCTAATTACATTAGAAATAATTTTCTAATTGAATTAGAATGTGTTTCTTATATAGTTTTTTAAAAAGATGTTTTCTAAATTATAATAAATAAAAACACAATTTAGTGAAAATTATTTCAATTAAAATTTTTAAAGGGTTCAAGATAAATGGAAATATTTTCTAATTCAAATCAAATTGAATTTCTTTTAGTCTAATTTATTTTTCCAAGGAGTTGGAAATATTATTTTAGATTGTGAAGATTAATATCTAGAATTAAAAGAAGCTTGATATTTTATGCATATAATTTGATTATAACTGCATAAGTTGGATGCTTTGTTTATATGTTTGATATATATTTTGGATGCATGTTAAATTCTATGTTTTATATGTGTGATATTTTACCTGAAATTTTGTGTTTAATGAGACAAGTTAAACTCTTGTTAAAATATTAAGTATACATTGACAACGTGATTGTTCTCTTCCATTTTTATAAGAATAAACCAAAGTTCTACTTATTGCTAGGTTTATTGAGGAAACTTAAGGTTGCTTTAAACTAAAAATGTTTAGTCTTAAGATAGTGGATTTTACTTAACTAAATTTGTGTGATTTGGATTAGTCAACTCATGATCACATGAATTTAGAGGCAAGGCTAGGAATAACATATAAGATATGTTTTAGCAAGAGTTATCACTGAATAGATCTAGAAGTTACATGAAAAGTGATTGATAAAGTTGTTATCTACCAAATTTAAGTTTAGTTGAGCAAACTTAAGAGCAACTATATTTGAGTGGGATCCTAGCCCACTAAAGAGACTAGAGTAATCTTTCCAAATGGTATTGAGGACTATTATTTTGAATAAAATAGTGGAAGTAACCATATACATGATTAAAGTCCTATCTCATTTGGTAGTCATGACATATAACTAATTACTTGCTTTTCTTGTATTTATATTTCGCTCTAAGTTGGTTTAGTATAGTTGATACTAAGAGTTAATGAACCAATTTTCTTAGATATAAATTATGTTAGATAGAAACATTGTATGTCCATTAGGGAAGTTTGCTATTAATCCTTGTTGAGGATTTAGTGTTAAAGTTTTAGAGATATGTAAAAGTCATATAGACGATAAAATATATTGACATTTTAAGTTGATTAATGTCTTATAAACTTTGATGACAAAATGTAAGACATAGGTCAAAAATATGATTATAAAATGCAAGAGGATGTATAGAGTATAGCTGAAAGGAATAGCACCTTATTAGAATTGTTACACTTAATTTAGCATAATAAAATCTTAAACATGGACATCAATTAAAGGCATTTACTATAGTACGATAATAGTTGTCATAAGAAGAAAAATGATTGCATGATTTTTCTTCCTTACACAATATATGATAAAGATCATATGTATTTCTAGTTTATGGTTACGAGTACTCAATAGTAAATTTAAATTCAATATTATTATAATGTTCAAAGCATGACCAGAAATAGATTGTTAAGTAAAAGTAGTTCATCCAATTTTATACAAATAGTTTGTAGTGTTTTATCAATACTTATGTTTATCATAATTGACAAGAATACAAAGCTAGATAACTAAGACTATCCTTTTATTTCATGAAGGTTAAATCAATATGATGTGAATCATAAACTTACATATAAGGATATATTATACTTTTGATTATGAATCATATAAAAGATGTGAAACTTGTTAAGTTGAAGAATAACCAAATTAATTTTTGGTGAAAGGATGAAGATGGTATTCAATTGTTAAATTTATACGTGATTTATTAAATGGAATAACAATTCATAAAAGGATAATACTTATATTTCATTAGATTACTAATGAATTTATGTGATATAGTCATATGTACTTAAATGAAATGTTGATTTAAATTTTGAAAAGTTTAAATTTTTTAAATCTAAGTAGAAATTAAGCATTAAGAATTCTGAAGCTCTTCGATAAGATTAACGTAGTAAATTTTAAATTTTTAGTTATCCATTGGGAATGAGATTCTTTAGTGAATACCTTGATAACAAAATTCATAAGAATATGGATTTATATAAGGAGGAAAATCCAATATGAGATATTGTATGATGCAATATTATTTCTTTTATAGTTATGCTTAGTACAATGACTTACCTTTGATAGTTCCAATTGAATCAATTAGCATGACTTCATATCAGATATGAAATGCTAAGTCTTTAAAAAAGTCTAATTAATGATTTAAGGATGTGATGCTTAGCTAAATCATGTATTATCCATTAAGTTTATAACTACATTAGGTAATATAAGGTTATGAGATATCTAAAAGGTTGGATAAAAATCTTATAGACCTATTAAACAAATTGTTTGTTTCAATGTATACTTATATAAGAATGGTTCTTAAGATAAGTAGGCGGAGTAAGATTAAATTTAAAAAGTTCAAATCTCATGAAAATGTATTCAATTGGAACTAATTTCGTTATTGATACATTTTATGTATAGTTGAAAAGCTACAAGACATTGCGATGAATGTAAATTTATCATGTCTACAAGAAGGTTTATGGGAGTATAGTTGTCCCCTTCAGTGGGATTATGTGGAGACATATTGCTCATAAAGAATAATAATTCTAATTTTCAATTGTTGAAAATATAATTGTCCAAGAATAACTCTTATTGGATATCCAAAGGTAACAACTTAATTCTAGTAATTAGATCTATAGAGATAGATTGGAAGTTGTTCACCTATTCTTAGTCCAAGTACATAGATAACGTACTAAAATTGTTTAGTATTTGAGACATTTGATACATACGAAATATTAATGATATCCATTATTCTTTATATGAGTTGATATTTAAGTTTAAGTTTACATGGATATTAACTTTAGAAATAAATCCTAACTATGGTTATTTTACTTAGAACAATATCTTTTTAAGATTGGAAAGGTTTCAATGTAGAAATGGTTATTAATTAAGCTATAATGAATTTTTTTATTTAGTGGAAATAATTAATTGGATCAATAAGTTCTTTAGTGAATTTGATATAGTTCCTTTCATTTTTCAAGACCACATTGTATTGTGGAAGTAAAAGGACCTAAGGTCTCATCAAAGATCCAAAGATGTATTTAGGCTATTTTTCTTAATTATGATGATAATTAAAATGAAAGTTGTAAGAGAATCTTGTAGAATCATTTCATTGAGCTAGTATCCCAAAAGTAGCAAGATTTTTATATGGCAATAAGAGTATATGATACTTAAACTATTGGCTTAGTATAACTGAGAGATTATTAGTTTATGCCCTACAGCTAATTGATTGGTTGTAGTTTAGTGACAAAATAATTTAAAGGCATTCTTTATCTTATACATGTTTAGATGTATATGATAAAGTCCATGGGATAATTATACATTCCAAAGAAATTATAATGAGATTATAATTATTAGTTCATATTACATTTATGGATTATCCTTAAATTGTTCTTAGTCATTGTTTTATTAAGACTGAACATTAATAGAATGTAAAAAAGACTAGACCATGTTATGTTTTTCCTTATGAAGAATTAGTCAATCTTATAGAATAAAGTATAGAGATATTTAAACAAATGTGTGGATGCTTATTAGAGAACAAGTTCACTTAACTAACTCGTATGAGAAAATCATTTGGAACATTACTTGTATGTCTATGGATATTCTCAATGGGATGATTGTATAAGCGTTACTTTGACTTGAGATCTCCAAAGTTATCTTGTATAAGGATTACGTGTTTTGATACTACTTATGACCTACTATAATAATGAATGGTTTAGTTGGTAGTCATTGGATGTAGCATGAATTATATAAAGGTAATTGAATGATTAAGATACGATTCATAACCTTAATGTAGTTAAGGAGAAAGTTCTATTGTTCTTAATTAGTAATGATTCGGGAAATCCTTTGGCAAGGTGGAATGAGACTTTGTTAATAGTTTACAAATGTCATTATTGAATTAATAGCTAATGACATAGAACTAATATGATTGGAGTCAAAATAAAGTAGGCATTAATTCTATACTTGCTGCCTAATCGGAATATTGTATGATGAAAGGATTGAATTATATAGAAAAATGATGCACGTAATGGTTATCTAAAACCAGTTTGACATTCCTAAATATTTAGGTGGAAATTATATGTTGCTAGAAACTAGTGTTGATATATGATTATAAACTGTTTCATTGGAGAATCAAATATAAATTTAAAAAATTTTAATTTACCTAATTCTAACAAAGAATTAAAATTAAAATTAAAATTTATAATCATTAATAACATATTTGGGAACCTAATGGGTCTCACATAAAGAACGAATTGAAAAGATCAAAGATAATTGAATCAAGTTGAACTTGATTATGAAGTTTAAGAAACTTTATGGTTAAATATGAGATATTTAATAAATAAGGGTCAATATGAGATATTGGATGGGAATAATTGTTATTTAAAAAGAATTATTTGTAATTTTAATTAAATTTTAATTAAAATTAGAATTAAATTTCAATTAAATTACTAAAATCTCCAAAACTTATTATAAATAGGCTTAAGCTCTAATAAAGCTAGCACTTCTAGCTAAACTATCTCTGTAAGAGTTATAAAGTTCTCTCAATCTATTTTGTGGATACTATTAGAGGCTGAACAAATGTCAACCATAGTAGTTGAGATGGACTAGTTTCAAAAATGGTTCATAGGATATGATAAGAAAAGGATTAAGCTTTCAGAATATGGTACGAATTAAGATTCATGCTTTATTTTTTTAAAATAATTAATTTCATTAAATGAAGTGTATATATAACCTTTCAACGTACAACAGATCTAAATTACAAACTTTTATTCACAGTAATAGTTTGGAAAAAAGTAACTTAATCTAATAGCCATCTTTTCTTGATATCAGTGGAGCGATTTGCACCAATCCCTTTTGCTACCAAGGAAAGTTTGCATTAGAGAGTAATTTTTTGATATAATAACTCTATGCTCTAAGCCTCCTTTCTAAAGATTCTGTAATTCCTTTCTCGTTAGACGCCAATTGATCTTCACTACCTTATAATCTGTTATTGTTTTCATTCTCAGATTCCCTAGCCAAGCAATTATCTTATTCCAGGAGGTTACTAATTTTCTTATATTCGGAATCCTCTATAATCCTTTCTAACTGCTCCAATTATACTTGTATCTTATCATAATATGATCTAAAGATTCTATAGTAGTGTTGCATAGTTCACAATTCAATGAATCAATTGGAAACTTAATCTTATCCTTTGTAAGGAGTCTTCCATTTATTCCTAACCAAAGGATGAATGAATGTGTAGAGTTGATATCATTATCCTAGAGTAGATTTCTCCACTTAAACCTATTATTTGGTTCCTTCTAGAAAAGAACATTGTAGGTTTTTGAGCTGAATGTCTTTAATCCCTCTGTTAGCCACTGAATGTCATCTTATTCAATTTCCTGGCAACTTGGCATATTATGCTTTATAATCTTTACACTTCTATTGTTATGATAAGGCTATATCCACTAATTATAACTAATGAGTTTGATGACTTTGGTTTTAGAGTTCACTACTAGCTTCAACTGTTGTATCTCTTCTACATTGTATAAGGCTCCTTTGTTATGCCAATTATCACCAAAATTGTGTAATTTCACCATTTTCTATCTTATGAAAATTATGTTCTGCATCCATTTTCTTATCCCTAGTATCTCCTTTAAATTCCATGACATATTGACAATTAATCCATCAATTAATTAACAAAAATATTTATAATGAAAATGCCTAGATTGCATTATCAATTTATGAATTTTGCTATTAGGTTTGACCATAATCCAGAGGATTTATGTCAAACTAACTAAAGGATTGTATGCAACTCTTTTCAATTATGGAAGATCTATTTATACAATAGGATTTCTCAAGCTCAATCATATGAAATCAAAACATTCACTAATATTTTGGATATTAACAAGAGTAAAACGCATAGCTGAATCACAATAATCAATATAATTGCTTTGAATAAAAGCTTAAAACATATTTTTATCCTAAAATAGGGTTTATCACACCTAGACACTAAAAACATTTATTTACTTATAATAGAAAATGAAATCAAAGATAAACGTGAAGAAAAATTAATAAGAAAGCATAATTCTAAATCTCCCTTTTTCTTCTTGATGGTAGTGCGTTGTAACGCTAGTCCAAATAAATTAGATCTAATACTACTATAGCAGTGGCAAGTCTAGGTCGATCCCACATAGAATGTTCAGTTAGCTTTTGAAATGAAATTAATCAATGTTTATGTTTTGGGGGATGGTTTAAAATAAGAAAATAAAACTAAACTAACTAACAAAGGCAAATTGATGAAAACATGTAAAAATGATGAAAGTAGTGAATTCGTTGGGAATCTAATTCTTTAGTTCTGTCTTTGCCTACAACCTAATTAAACATATTTCAATGATTTTTTCTCAATTGTCTCTTAGAAACTATTAATCGTAGTTTAATATATTGACCCGAGTTTTCCCTTAGGTATTTTTTAATTAAGATACAATCGTTAATTAAACCTAACTACCAAATAACCTATAACATGATCTCTAAATTCAATTGGGTAGTAGCATTACGAATTAGAAAATTTGATTAATTAAGGCAATAGCCACATAAGATGCATCATTTAACCTAGGTTATATTATCCCTAATGATTACGAACCATTAGACGCTACAAATGAATTTCAACATAATAATTACGAATTACATTGAATATTCTAGCAATGGGTTTGTAATAAAATGATCAAATGAACACATTAAAATCATCTTTTCACAATATCTAAATCCATACACATAAGATAACATAATCAATTTCTAAAGAAAGAAAGAAAATAACAAATATAAGGAGAAATAGACTTAACTGGGTCGTCGACGTCAAAGTCACCTTGGAATTGGCAGTAGAAAGTTACCCCTCTATATGTCTTCTCATAGTGGAGACCTTCCCACCCTCTTCAAGCTCTCCCGAAGCTCCTGAAGTTCATATGAAAAAAAGAGTAAAGAAAAAGAAAAATATGGTTAAATAAAATTATCAAGGAGGAAATGCATATGTGTTACAAAGTTATTAAAATTGACGTAGCGCCTAGTAAAACTATGCAAAATAAACTAGACCTACTACTATAGAAATGGTTAGTCTAGGTTTATCCCACAAAGAGTGTTCGGTTAGCTTTTGAAATGAAATTAATTTGTGTTTAGGTTTTAAGGGGGCTTGGTTTGGTTTAAACATAAGAAAATAAAACTAAACTAACTAACAAAAGAAAATTAAGGAAAACATGCAACAAATCATGAAAGTAATGATTTTGTTAGGAATCCAATTCTTTGGTTCAATCTCGACCTACAACCTAACTAAACATATTTCATTAACAACAAGCTCTATTAACCCCAGTTTTCCCTTAGGTCATGTTTAATTAAGAGACATTCATTAATTAAACCTAGCCATCGAATAACCTAGAACAAGCTCTCTAGATTTAATTGGAAAGCCACAGTACGAATTAGAAAAACAGATTAATAAAGGCAACAACCACACAAGCTCGGGTCATTTAACTTAGCTTATGTTATCCCTAATGATTATAAACCATTAATCGCTACGAATGAATCTCAAATGAAACAATTACAAATTATATTGAAATTCTAGCAATAGGTTTTTACATAAAAACAATCAAATAGAAAATTCAATCATTCTCACACAAGATCCAAAAATTAAACATAGGATAACATAAAAAATCCCTTAAAAGAGACAGAACAACAAAATCAATGAGAAATACACTTAATCAAGTTCGTCAGCATCAAAGTCACCTTTAAATCGATGTGAGAAAGCCAACTCTCTAAGGGTATCTCATGATTGAGATTTTTGCCTCTTCATCTGATCTTCTCTCGAAGCTCCACTCTTTCCTAGCCAAAAACTCCAAAACCTTTCATCTCTTTCTCTATGCCACCACACCATCGGTACATATTAAAATGCTAGGCTAAATGAAAGGTGAGGTGGCATTGTGTCATAGTGGTGCATAGGACTATCATAGGTGTGACTATGTGTCACATTCATGACTTAACATTACATGGGTGTGAGGGTTGCCTTACGCCCATACATGTGGCTATCACAGTCATGAGTGAGGCTCATAGCTACAACATGTTTTTGCAGAGTTGTGAGTTTTAATTTTCAACCCTCTTCCTTTATTCACCAACCAAATCACACCATTTATTCTCCAAGTGTAGCCCTGCTCACTTTAGCCTAACCTCCACTCCTTATATCATTTCAAAACTAGGTTTTTATGCCAAAATGAAATAGGTGTTACATTATCTCCCTTGTTCCAGTTGTACCCTCTTCACGTCTTCATTCAACCTCACACAAGTCTTCTTTATACATTAAACGTTAATGGAAAAATGTAGCAAAATGGATAGCAAGCTCTCTTCTTCAATTCTCTCCAGCAGGCACCTTAACACACACCTTTGATTTATACTTACAAAGTTATATTAAATAGACAGGTGGTGTGTGTGGTGTCTTACTCACATGAGAGACCATGTAAATCTATGCATAATCGTGAGTTCCATCAATCATGAACAATTCGTAACTTGGTTCTTCACTTTGTGTTTCCATTTTTTTGTTAGCTTCTTGTCTTTATTTGCTCCAATCTTCTTCATTCTTGCTCCATGAAGACAAGCGAGTGTGAATCTTCAAAAACTAGCCCAAATATAGTGCTTTTGACTCACTTTAACTCCTTTGCTTTCGAATTATGCCTAAAACTGCATATGAGTATAAGTTCTTAAGCAATTTATGTCATTAATCGCTAAGTATTATAGAAAAATTATACGATCAATTAAGTACCTATCATTTCTGTTGAATCTTACTGTAAGTTTGAATTTGATGTAGTATTCTATCAGATCTCTTAATGTTAACTCCATATTTTCCTCATCTTTTGATTGGAATCATCGCCTCTCTAGGTTTTTTACGTTTCAAAACTACTTCAAAACATAGCTCTCCTTAATTTGCCTCCGTTCATGTCCTTTTATAGGGAAAACTAGGGTTCCAGGGATATACACAATCACTTACACTAGCATATGAAAGATAATGTATACTCAAAAACACCTTAATTTTTAATTTCATACAGGAACAAAGACTTACATGAGCAACATACACATCCATGTATATCAAAATACATAAGCATGTAACTCCACACGACCATAAACCAAATTCTTCAATCCTTATAAATTTACAGAGGCTTACACTATCTATATACACGGTTATGTAGTTCCTTAGTTGTTTCAAATCTTTGTTCCATGACATGATTTTATTTGAATTCTTTTCCTTTTGATCTATGAAAATAATTATAACCTATAAATGCACTTCTAGCAAATTAAGTACAAAATATACAACAAAACTATGAAATATCAAGCAAAAACTTATTAAATATGAAGTGCATAATTTTAATCAAATATGCATCTATCACATATCATATATTTGGTTGTTTTAAGTATAATAGGCCATATATGAGTTTTGAGAGTATCCTTGTCACTAAAGAGAGCCTTAGGAAGATTTTTTATAGAATTTTGTTACAATAATATGCATGTGAGCATGATGTGAGCATTTAGTACATTATGTGAGCACTTAGTACATTATGTGATCATAAAAAAGAATTATTAAATTGTATTTAAGTGATTTAGGTGTCAATTTGATAGTGTAATTTATTTATTAGGTTTCCTCTTCACTCATACATGAAAAGATTTATAAAGGCTCCTTTTCACCCTAATAAAGGAATATGCATAACACCAAAAGGAAGAATCATGTATCAATTACTTTTCTTAATCACTGATAGTTGTGATTTGTATTATGTTTTAGGGTTAGATTTGATAAGTATTTTTATGTCATTACAAGTGTTTAGATTTAGGGTTTAATTAGGTTAGCTTTTGTGTTTAAATGTTTTTATAGGTTAGTTTGAATCTTTGAGCTTAAATTGTATATTTTTTAGGTACCTTGATGTGTTTGCTAGTGTTGCACGATAAATAGGGAAGAACAGGAAGAGTTAAAGAGTTTTCAGGCTAAAAAGCATAGGCCATGATCGTGCACATAGGCCACAACTGTGACAGAAGAGGAAGAACTAGAAGCAACCAGGCCATGATCGTGCACCAAGAGCTACGATCGTGATAGAGAGCATGAAATCAGGCCACGATCGTGCACTTCAGGCCATGATGGTGACAGAAAGGAAAAAGTGCCAGTCACGATCATGGTAGGTAGGGCCACGATCATGCACTGCATCAAGTTGACAGAAAAATTAAAGTTTTGGACAAATTTTTAGACTGCTTCGACCCCGACTTTCACCTAGAGGGCCCAAAGTATAAATAGAACATTATGGGACATATGCAATAGCCTTGGAGAGTCTGAATCGAGAGCTTTCACGTGAGTCACATTTCGAAAATTCTAGAGAGGTTTGAGAGATTGAGGAAGGAGACGAAGGAAGAGAGATAAGGAGATGAAGGAAGAGAGACAAGAAGACGAAGTTTGACGCGACGTACTTCCCGAAACAGGTGGTTTCCTACTGTAGTTACGTCTATGATCTATTCCAGCAATAGTTTCTTTATTTATTTCAATTTTATTTATGTATGAAATTTGGGTATTTATTGAAATTGATGTTGTTGAGTGTTGATTATTATCTATACTCACCTTCGGCTTTTTAATTCTTGAGATAATAAAGTTTAATTGGTTGTGTTTCTTTTGATTTAATTGTGATTCAAATTCCTGTTCTTAATAAATTTGCAATAAACTAAGAGGGTGAGCTGAGTGAAAATAATCAATTTGGGCCATTGAGAGTTAGGTGAATTGATAGGTAAAGGATTGAATCAAACCGGTAGAGTCGTGTAACGAGAGATCGAGCACAGATTCCTAGTAGGTTAATAGACAACTTAGAACTAATTTATATTTTTGGATCAATCACGAATCGAGAGATTGTGATTCCATAATTTAAATTATGGATCATCAATTAGGATTAAGAATTATAACTCGAGAGTGAGTAATTCACCCTAAGACTGTCTAGAAACGTTAAGTCAAGGATTGCACAATTTATTAGGTTTTTGTTAATTTCGAATTGAATTCCCCTTTTTCTCACTTGATAGTTTCTAGGTTAGTTTTGGGATTAGGTTGTATGATTTGTTATCATATTTAGATTTCTTCAATTCAATTCTTAAATTAATTGGTTGATTGATTTACTTTTCTGCAGTAATTGTTAGGTTTGTGACTTAGTTGCCATTAAATTGAGGACTAGTTCCCTTCCTCGTGGGATCGACACCTTAGGTACTATGTGAACAACTCGTGCGCTTGCGGTAATTACCAAGGTTAAAAATATTGAAACTTAGAACGTGTAACCTTGAGCAAACAAGTTTTTGACGCCGTTGCTGGGGAAGGAAATTTAGTTCTATAATTTAAGGCAATAGGTTTGTTATTTTCTTTCATTCATTTTACTTGGGATTCGTACTCTTGTATGAACATAAGAGTCATAAGGGGTTCCAGTCACGCAATTAAGACATCTGATTTAGACATAACACGGTTAGAAAGAACCCTTAGGAAAGCTCAGCGAGAAGAAGAAGAAGAAACCAAAAAAATACAAATGTCCGAAGAATTCCAAAGAAACATGGATCAAGAAGTTAACCCTGGCAGGCAACACCCTTATGGATTTTATGAGGCCAAGATTTAATCCTACGAACCAAGGAGTGGCTAGACCACTTGTTCAAGCGGTCTCCTTTGAAGTCAAGCCAACCCTCTTGAATATGCTTGAGTAGAATGTCTAATTCTACGGACTTGCAAATTAAGATCCGAACGAGAATATAATGAGTTTTCTCAAGATTTGTGATACTTTTCAGTATCACCAGATGTCGGAAGACGCAGTAAGGATTAGGTTGTTTCCTTTTACACTTAAGGATAGAGCGAAGGCTTGGTATCATTCACTAAGCCCTGTCGACATTACGACATAGGAACAGCTAGTGCGAGCCTTCTTAGATAAATACTTCCCATTAACAAAGACCACTAAAATTATTAAAGAGATCACAAACTTCCAACAAGGTGACGGGAAGTCTATCTATAAAGCATGGGAGCAGTAAAAAGATCTGTAGAGGAGATGCCCACATCATAATCTACCCAAAGAGTTCCTGCTGCAGACATTTTACAACGAAGTGAACCCACATACTTGAGGTACCATTAATGTAGCATCGGGAGGATCGTTGATGAGAAAGATAGTCGATGAAGTAGAAGAGCTAATAGAAGAGATAGCTAGTAATAGTTGTTTATAGGCTAGTGAACGTAGTAGGCAACCTACTAATTTTAAGGAATATAAGGGAGTTGTCGCTGTCGACCAAATGACAGAAATGCAAGCTAAGATCAATAATTTAACATGACAACTCAGTAATATGAAGGCATCATCCTCAGTTCTAGTGAAGGCCACGTAATTGAAATGTGAGCTATACAGCCAAATGGATCATGATATGGTGGATTGCTATCTGATGAGAGACGATAACCTTGAGCATGTAAATTACATGGGGCACAATTTGGACACGGAGGGGGTAACAATCCCTATTCCAACACCTATAACCCTGGGTGGAAGAATCATCCAAACTTCTCCTGGACCAACAACAACGAAGGGCAGTTCAGACCCCAAGGATAACCGAGCTTCCAATAGGACAAAACAAGCTCAATGGAAGCTAAGTTGGAAAATATTCTTAATAAGCTTGGAACTTTGGATAATGCATAAAAGAAGTTGGAAAACAAATTTGAGCAAGTCACTAAAAGTTATGCATCTTCCATACATAATTTAGAAGTACAAGTAGGTCAACTGACAAATGTATTTTTTATGTGGAATGACGGAAACGATCCTAGTATTGTGAAAAAAAAATCAAGGGAGTAATTAAAGCCATCACACTTTGAAGTGGGAAGGAAATTGAACCACCCCCAAGGACAATAGAGGAGCAAGATCGATCAGTTGAGAAGAATCAAGAAAAGGAGAAGGAAATGGACATGAGCAAGTATCCTCCCTACGTTGCACCTCCACAATATAAACTTAAGATTCCTTTCCCTCAGCGACTACAGAAGAAGAAGTTGGATGAACAATTTGCAAGGTTCGTAGAGAAGCTGAGGACGCTCCAGATAAATCTCTCATGAAGCATTAGAACATATGCCTAAATACGTAAAATTTTTAAAGGATAGAACATATGCCTAACTGGTACTTGCAGCTCCATAGTCACCAGTCAAATGCCTTCAAAATCGAAAGATTCAGGAAGTTTCACAATACCTTATATGGTTGGTGAGTTGAAGTTTACAAAATGTTTGTGTGATTTGGGAGCTAGCATAAATCTTATGCCTCTGTCAATATTCAAGAAGTTGAGACTTGGAGAGGTCAAACCTACATCCATATTAATTCAGTTGGCTGATCAGTCCATTAAAAGGCCATTGGGAATAGTGGAAGAAGTGTTGATGCGAGTGGATAAGTTCATCATTCCAATGGATTTTTTGGATCTGTATTTTGTAGAGGATAAAATCTGCCCGCTAATCTTAGGGCGACCATTCATAAACACCGGAAAGGCTATAATTGATGTTCACGAAGGTAAGTTGGCACTGCAAATAGGTGAAGATCAGGTTGAATTTAATATGAATAAAGCCTTGAAGAATCAAACAATAAGTAGCACATGCATGAAAGTGGAAATCATGGATCAAACTGGATCAGATTGAGAGTTGCATAGCAGAAGTACAAGCACTGGAAACAAAAGCTAACAATGAACACCAAATCTCTAAAGTGATGGAAGATGATGAGATGGAAGAGCTAGATGTCTCAGAACACCAAGACAGGTTATTTCGAACTGAGGCACCCATACCACCAACTTCAGAGAAACCACCGATATTAGAGTTTAAGTCCTTGCTCACATACCTCAGGTATACCTACCTTGGTGAAGGTCAAACGCTACCCATAATAATCTCCAATCAATTAAGTGAAACACAAGAATGTCAGGTGGTGGAAATTGTGAAGAAACGGATGAAAGCCATCGGATGGCAAATTGCTAACATTAGAGGGATAAGCCCGAATGTATGCATGCACCGAATAAACTTAGAAGAAGGGTGTAGAATGGTGCGTGAGCGTCAACGGAGATTAAGCCCTAACATGAAGGAAGTCGTTAAGAAGGAGATCATAAAACTATTGGATCTAGAGATAATCTACCCTATCTATGATAGTGAATGGGTTAATACAGTGCAATTCGTACCCAAGAAAGGAGGAATGATGGTGATAGAGAGTGAAAGTGGAGAAGTAATTTCCACGAGAATAGTCACAGGGTGGAGAGTATGTATAGACTATCGTAAGCTCAACTCAACAACTAAGAAAGATCACTTCCCTCTCCCGTTTATTGACCAAATGATAGAAAGGGTAGCTGGCCATTCGTTTTATTGTTTTTTATGCTGGAATCCCTCCCCGGGTGGGTCACAGGCCCGACGTCCTACGTGACTTCTGGACGCGCTTCCCACGAGGGAGGGATTTCCCACCAGTGATACTTAAAACAAAAAAACTCATTTCACTTACGTCCGAACAAAAATAGAGGTAAATCATAACAAAATTCAATAAGTGTTGACCCCGAGAAAAAAAATGCGTGATGGGATCATAAAATAAGCATAGACAATAAAATAGGTCAATCAAGAACAAAAATTTCAGAAAAATATTTAATACACAATTTAATAG
>JANQBM010197489.1:0-23094 GCA_025594535.1 Erythroxylum domingense | reverse complement strand
TCACCCAAAATTTGCAATTATTTTTCAGGATCAGAAGAATACCCCGTTAGGCCAACGGGAGTATACCTACAGCATACGAGTGAAGGATAGAGGTCGGGATCAGTTCGCGTCTGCATTGCATTTCCTAATTTGTATTGAAATGTTTATTTTGCAACTTTTTGTATAAAATTGTATTCTGAACAACTAAAGCGTTTATATTTGTGAAAAAGGGCCCAAATAGCCATTGAAATTTTTGATGATTGTACTGCTATAATTGAAAATGTTTATGAAATAAAGTGGGCCCAATTTGGTTATGGATTTTTTCTTACATGTTTGTGGTTTAAAACAAAAGAAAATTTTTATACCAATTTCTGAGTGATTGACTGCTCTAGCATGCCACCCTCGTAGGGCATGAGCTCGGACATCACGCATTGATGTTGAGTTCAGGCCTTGCGGGAGTGGGATCTAAGTGGGGTCAATTTATTAGATTCCAATTCCCCATTTATGAAGAGCTTACCCTAGAATTTTTCACGTCTCTGACCTTTGACCCAAGAACATTAAGGAATTATGGTTTAGATTAAAGAGGCGAGCTTATGAGTTAACAGTAAAGATTATGTGGGACATATGTGGATTCCCGAATCCACCACTCTCAACCAATGTGATGATTTTCGTCCCTCCCAGTACTGGCATGAGCTAACTGGTACTGAGCATTTTTATGCCAAAAATGCCCATAACAATATTTTCCGGTCCCATGAACACTTACTGTTGCATAAATTTATGTGACAACTGGTTAAATACCAAAAAATGTTCAACCAAGGAACTGTTCATACTGTGGTGTATGGACCATAGCATCTCGATATGCACATCTACGCATGTGCTGAATGCTCTTATTATAGTTCCGTGAAAGCGGAGCAACCATCTTGGAATGAGGTACCTGCTGTATACCATCGCAGAGAATTTTGGTGTGGATCAGAGGGGGTTAACAGTGCATCTGCCCGAGTTCCTTGACCACCATCATCTATTTCGAGCAGAAATCATTTACTCCACAAACATGAGTCTATAGGAAATAAATGAAAAGACATTTGTGCAGATCAGGATGTGTCAGGCAAGCTCAAGCTCTGCGCCACCTAGGCAGGCATGGGAAGCATCAATAAATGAGGAATCGGAAGAAGAGGACCAATGTTGGGCAACAGTTTTGGATGCGATATCTAAAACTAACAAAACATTAAAGGAAATGGTATGTACACAAAGACGCCAGAGCTGAGAGATCCGTTGACTCCATCGATATTTTGAAGCTCAGGGTATTCAATTACTACCACCCACACCCTCACTACCTCCATCTCCTTAGGTTCCAAATCTAACTCATAATTTTTTCTCCATTTCTATTTTGTTTTGTGTTGTTTATTTTTCTTTTATTTTTAGTTCTCTTTTTATTTTTATTTTTATCTGTTCGTTGTTATTTTAAATGTCTATTTTCACATTTTGTTTGTGTATGTGTTATGTGTGTTTCCTTCACATATTGAGGACAATGTGTTGTTCAAGTGTGGGGAGGGATTATGTGTTTTTCTTTTGTATATGAATTTTGCATACTGTATGATAGTATTAGGTTGCATGATGTGAAGTGTGTGAATAAGTCAATGGCTCAAATTGATTGAATTTTTTTAATTTTGGACATGGTCTATTAGGTTGTGAGCAATCATTAGCTTGTGAAATTAGTGAATTAGGGGGCCTTTCGATAAATATACAACCTAATTAGGACTTAGTGTAAATTTAGCACCCTATAGATTGTCACATTCATTTATAATTTGAGGCCTTTTAGGTTAAGTAGCTCAACTAGTATTTTTCATAGAAACGAATAACTAAAAGTAACAAGGTAGGCAATAAAATAAAAAGGTTTAATAAGTGTTTAATAATCACTATTCTGCTGACCTTCGGGTTATGAATAAAGCTAGTAGTTAGCTGAAAACATGAATGTGTAACTGGATCGACACGCATCATAAATGAGTGCCTTCACGTAAAAAGGCTATAATGACGTTTCAACCAAGCTGTTAATAAATGACTTAATCGAGTAACTAGATCAACATTCATCACAAATGTTTGCCTTCGAGTAAAAGGCTAAGTCCCGGGTTAAAAATAAAAATATAATAATAGAAATAATACGTAAATAAAAATAAAAAGTGCGTGTTTAAATAAAAACCTACCAAACCTGTAATAGGCTCGAAGTTTCATGGAACTATACTTAGGAACAGTTACTGAGTCTAAGGGACCGAAAAATTATTAATGTGTGTGCATAATTGAAAAGGGTAAATAGGTTAACACTTGGTTTGATTTAGTTATCTATTTAGTTCAAAGCCCCTAGACGCATATTTCGCATGTTAATGATTTGACATAATTCGAATGAGTGTCTCCAAGATTAAATTTAGTTCATGAAAATTAAAGCCATTACCACATTATTACATGGTGTGTTTATTTTGTTAGGTGTTGTTCTTTTGTTTGCTTGAGGACAGGCAAACGTTTAAGTGTGGCGTTGTTGATAGTAATGTTTTGTATAATGTTTTAGTGTTGAATTTGATATGCATTTTGTGTTAAATTGAGTGTTAAGTATGCATTTAGGGTTTAACTAGGTTAGTTATTATGTTTAAGTGTTTTTACAGGTTTGAATATTTGAGCTTAAATTGTATATTTTTGAGGTACCTTGATGTTTGTCCTACTGTTGCAGTGTAAACAGGGAAGAATGGAGATGATTTAAAGATTTTCAGGTTAAAAGACATAGGCCACGATCATGTACATTGTCCACGATCGTGACAGAGAGCATCAAGTCAGGCTATGAGTGTGCACTTTAGGCCATGATCATGACAGAAAGAAAAAATTTCCAGCCACAATCGTAGCAGGTAGGGCCACGATTGTTCCCTGCATCTGGCTGACACGAAAACTCAAAATTTAAGTGATTTTTTGGACTATTTTGATCCTGATTTTTACCTCAAGCCTCCACAGATTAAATAGAACGTGATATGGCAGCCACCAAGGGATATTAGAGAGCCGAGAGAAATGCATAAAAGAGAGATTCTACTAAAAATTCGAGAGAGACCTAGATAGAGATTAAGCGATCGAGGAAGGAGATAAAGGAAGAGAGGCATGGAGACATGCTTGACGTGACTTACTTCTCGAAATATGTGGTTTCCCGCAGTCGTGACCTCCGTGATCCATTCTGACAGTATTGACTAGTTTTTATTTTGATTTCATTGATTTATGAAATTTGGAGACTAATTAGAGATATTATTATTAAGTGTTGATTTTTCTATCTAAACTCACCTTCGAGTTTTTGTTATTGAGATTAATAACATTTATTTGATGGTCTTATTATTCGATTTAATTGTGATTCAATTTGATTCTTCATAACTAGGAAATAAATTGAGAGGGTGAGTGATGAAAATCATCGATTTAGGTTAATAAGAGTTAGGTAAATTGATAGGTTGAGAATTAAATCAAATCAGTAGAGTCATGTAACGAGCGATCGGGCATAAAGTCCTAGTAGGTTAATAGACAATGTTATAACTAATTTAGGTTATAGACTAATTACATATTGAGAGATCACAATTTTCATAATTTGAATTAGGGATTATTAATTAGGGTTAAGAATTATAACTTGAGAGAGAGTAATTTAACCTAGGATTGTCTAGGCTCTTTAAGTCCAAAATCTCATAATTGGGTAGATTTTCCTTAATTTCTAATAAATTCCTCCTATTTTCAATTGGTCACTTCTAAGTTGAAATTTAGATTATTTGTGTGAGTTGGCTTTTGTTCATTTTTTTGGGTGCTTTAATTTCTCATGTTTGATTCTTGATTAATTTTAATTTCTGTAGTAGTTGTTTAATTAGGTATTGCAAAATTAGCTACCATTAAATTTTAGGACTAGTTTCCTTCCTCGTGGGATTGACACCTTATGTACTACGCGACCGAACCGTGCATTTGCGAAATCTACCAAGGTTATAAATAGTAAAACTTAGTGTGTGTAATCTCAGGCGAATAATTCACACCCGTGACTCCCCATGCACGAGTGTGACACCCCTTGTCACACCCGTGACTCCCTATACTCTAAGGTGCAAGGGGATTTTACACCCTTGACTCCCTATGCATGCCTGTGAGAATTTTTAACATTAATTTGAGCTTTAACACGTGGTAACTCATGACGTGAGGGCATGCAACCCTAAACCTAAAGAGAGTCTACTAAAAGGAAGTGAGCGTGGCGACTAATGATTATTCATTCACTGTTTTGTCGAATTACTCACAGAGAGACTTAGGCAAAGGGAAGGCATAGAGGGATAGAGAAGAAGAAGATAAACAGAAGAGAGAAATAAAGAAAAAAACAGAGTGAGTCGGGACAAAGAGCAAGACGGTAAAAAGATGGAAGCTTGGGAGAGACCAAAAGCGAGAGTTGGAGCTGAATCCCATTCAATTTGAGCAAACATTTATCTTATGAAGAAGCTAAAGCAGAAGGCGAAAGCAAAAGCTAGAAGCTTGAGAGGTACTGGAGATCTCCATAACTCTTCTTTTGATGATTTGTTTACCTATTTTATTTCTCATTTATTGCTTTGTTTCTTTCATTTTACTATCTATTATTAATTGACTTATACTCTTATTAGTTTAGCCGAATGTTGTTTGTTTCTTTTAATCCATTCAGTATTCACTATTTCAGTATTTATTTAATACTTTTTTTGAAAATAACATGCAATTAAAATGTTTAATGATGATGAATGTGGTGATATCCGTGATGGGCTGATCTCTTTTCTTGAGAATTAATGTAGCTATTTAGTTAAATATTCATGATTAGGTTACGAATATGTTGTCTCATTTATTGTTATGGTTTCTGAACTAAATGGATGTAATAGAATGGCTAAACTTTGCATCATTTTGGTGTTAAATGAAGATTTGAGAGATGAAGTATAATACAAATCGTGAAACTATCGACACTTAGGTTAAGAACTAGAAATATATTAACTTAAGTGGTAATTGGTATTCGAGTTTTCATTATTAATTTAAATAGTAACTTGTTGAATATGAAAGTTAGACTAGTTCATTATTCAAATCGATTTAGAACCTAACTATTAATGTTGGTAAGACAAGATTCCAATTATTTTCCCTTAATCATGCATAGGAGATTAAATTAGTGAAATTAATTCTCAAGAGTTTTGCCACTTCGATTAATATTTTTGTCTTTGCTCCCAATTGATTTCATCTACTTTTCATTTTAATTTTGTAATTTTCCTTAGAATCTTTCACTCCATAATCATGATAGAATGTTTAGGAATGTATTTTTTTTTATTTTTAGTTTTAGTTTTAGTTCAAACTTAATTTAAGTTGACCAATTTCACGTCTATGGGAGACAAACCTGGGTTATCAACTATAGCTATCTCGTATACTTATGAGTAGGATAGCCTAAGTCCTTTTAGAACTTTTTGGGTATAACAAGTTTTTGGCGTCATTGTCGGGGAGGTGTTTAATGTTTTGAACTTGAATTAATTTTGATTGTCTTTATTTGCTTAAGTGATTTTGATTATTTTTTCGATTTTTTTAATTTATGCATACATTTTTGTCGTGTTATTTCATTGAGTTGTTTTAGTAATTTTCTTATTAATTCACTAGTGTTTTTATTTGGTTTATACGCGGAAGGAGGTCTCAGGAAGGTGAACTTGCTCCCTTTATTGACAATGTACATTGGATAAGAGAACTTCCAAGGGATTTTGAAGATAATGTCGAGGGATTCAAACCAGAAGATCAAGAGATAGGTGAAAGACAGCCAGTAACAAAGGATTATGCTAGATCGGTAATTGGTACTGCTACTTCATGCATTTGTTTGGGAGGGGAAACTAAAAACTATAAGTTAAAGAGTATTCACTACAACATGCTGCCATCTTTCTATAGAGTTCCCAATAAAGACCCTTTAAATTTCATTTGGGAATTCTATACCACTCTTAAGAATTTCCCATTAGATGGCCTAAGTGAAGATCAACTCAGGATGAGGTGCTTCCCATACACATTGAAGGATCGGGCTAAGGCATGGATGATGGCCCTTCCACCTGGTTCATTAACTATATGGGAATAGGTGTACAATAAGTTCATAGGAAAGTTTTTTTCCGACCAAAAGACTTCTGAGTTACAAAGAAAGATATTCAAATTTCTGCTCATTCAGTGTCTACATCATCATTTTCTAATTCACATGCAGAACCAGTGCTCGTATAATGGATTGGCACAATAATGTCAGTATGTGGTGGATAATACAGAAGAAGGAGTTGTGGGAGAGAAGCTGGCTGAAGAAAAATATGATATCTTCAAAATGTTAGGGGCCAATTCTCAAAAAAAGAGCGTGAGGGGAAAAAGAGTTGGAGTTAATAAAGTGAGCTCAAATCAAGAATTGGTTATATGGTTAGCTGAGTTAATCAGGCATGTGAAGATGCTAACTACAAAGGTACTCCAAAATGTTTTAAATCAACAGGTATATGGTATATATGGAACTTGTGGTCATGGAGCTAACGTTTTTTCATATTCTTGTGAGCCTTTTGCAGATGGGGAGTAACAAGTGTACTCACTCAACAGTTTTTAACCAAAGGAGCGAAATGATCCATACTCAAACACCTACAACCCTGGTTGGAGAAACTGCCCCAATTTTTCATAGAAAACAAATAATCCACCAGTACAGCCCTAACAACAATACCAAAATTTTTAGAGGATGAATTATTACCAAGGGCAATCCTCACTTCAAAACCCATTGAGCAAGCCTTTTTTGAAGGTAAGCCTGAATGTGTTTATTCAGATCATAACTCAAAATCAAGAAATAACAACAAAAAGTTTTATTCTTTGGAGGCATCTATGAGGAGGATTAATATCTAAGTAGAGCAACTCGTGGCTTAATTACACAATAATCAAAATGAGAAGTTGCCCAGTCAACCCAAGCAATCACACGTAGTCATTATCCTACGAAGTGGTAAAGTAATTGATAAACATGTTGAAATCCCTTCTAATCTTTCTGGTGCAGGTAATCAAGAAGAAGAGAGCCTCCCTAATGAAGAAAGAAAGCATAATGGAGGAAGCAATGGGCATGATAACCCTTCAATTCAGGTTCAAAAGGATGAAAAATTGTGGCATGCAACTGACTGCAATGAAGGACCAAGATTACATAAGGCAACTAAACCTTATAGACCACCGATCCCATATCCGAACTGCCAGAAGAAATCAAAACAAGATAAGCAATTTTCTGATCTTTATAATATGTTTTCCAAAGTTAATATTAACCTGCCTTTGTTACGTGTGATCAAAAACATTCCAACTTATATGAAGTTCTTCAAGGAACTAAGCACCAAGAAATAGAAGTTCAACGAGAAGGTGAAAATTTCAGAGGATGCAAGTAAGGTGCTAGAATAGCAATTACCCCATAAATTGAAGGATCCGAGGAGTTTTCTTGCACAAGTATCAATGGTTAATGATGATGAGGTTAAGGGTATGCTTGACCTTGGGCTGACTATAAACCTTATGTCTCAATCTATTTATGAGAAACTAGATCTAGGAAAATTAAAACTAACCAATATGTGCCTGCAATTAAATGATAGATCAATCTATTATTCGAAAGGAATAATGGAAGGTGTGCTGGTGAAGCTGAGAGGATTGATTGTTCTTATAGACTTTATGTTTTTAGATATGGGGGAGGTTAAATAGCAAGAGAAGGAGCACGCCATACTCCTAGGAAGGCCTTTTATAGCCACTAATAATACCTTGATTGATGTGAAGGACAAAAAGCTAAACATGATTGTTATAAGAGAAACAGTAAAATTCTCAATCTTTAATATTGAACCTATTCCTTCAACTACTTTTTATGAAGAATGCTCTCATGTTGGTTAGTTTAATCCCGCTGACTTTAATTTTGTGTTCCATGAAGAAGAAGAAGAAAAGAAGCCGAGCTTGGTGAGGGAGATTGATAAGTGTTGTCAGTTATTGGATAATGCAACTTTGGGAGAGATTGGAAAATTTTTAGAGAAGAAGACCCATGAAGAGAAGGCAACAGTGGAATTGATCACTTTGGACGATCCACCTTGAGTGTAACAGTTGAGGTGTCCATGTTAGCCGCTAAATTTTTTTGTTGAGTCAAGCATTATTTAAATGAATTATGAGGTCGTGATAGAATTATTATCGGAGTTTAATTATTTATTTTAGTGTTAGTAGGGTTTTATTACACTGGTTAGTTAAATTAAAGCAGTAGGAATGTATTGAGGGCAATTGTGGCATGTCACTTAAGTTTAAAAGCCACGAAGCATTAAAGGAAGGGTAAAGTGGATATTTAGCAATCATTAAGGGTAAAATTGGAAGAGCAAAATGTTGTCATGGTTATTAGAAGAAGAAAAAATGTGAATGAAGGAAAAGAGGGAGTGAAAAACAAAACTGAGAAAGAAGAGTGAGAGAGTTTTGGCTATATAAGGGAAAAAAAAGAAGACAAGTTAGTGTTTCATCTTTTCTTAGTTATTAAGACTGATTTTGAGGGTGTTTAGAAAGAGAAAAAGAAAGAGGAAGAGCAGAGCTTCCATTGAGGCCAAACATCTCTTCGTTTGGTAAAGATTCAAGGTAAGCCCATTTTATAATCGTTTCGATTTTTGGAAAGGTTTCCATTCATCAAGCTTAGGAAATACATGGGTTTAAGTATTCTAGAATCAATTTTTAAAGAATATGCTTTTTGGGTTCTCAATTTGTATTCCTATTGAATTGGATTTTTTCCAATGTTAAAGGGAATCAATAGAGGCAAGAGGAGCAAGAGGAGGGCCATTTCTAAATAAGTTTCTAAGTAAGGAATTCAGGTGGGTTACATGTTTATAGTTGGGTTAATGAACCATGAGTATTTTTCCAAATCAATAAAGTTAAATGATTTCAATTGCTTTATAAATATTGTGTTTATTGTTTCTTAAATGATTTAAGTAATTGCTACATATTTGGTACTTGAATTTTGTTGATGATTTATGAAATGATGTTGGAAATTGTATTTGAAAAATATCATGCTTATGGAAATCATGATTTCAAAATATGCCTTTTGTGTAAGATGTTTACAAGATATGAAATTCATGTTTATGTGGATTTGTGGTGGTCCATTCTGCTATGTCACTTGCACGTTAACCATATTAAAGGCTTCCCCTGCCTGCTCGCTAGTGACATGAAGCTCCATCAAGAACACCCTCATATTTACTGGAGATTTGCAAGAACTCCCTTATGTTTATTAGAGATTCGCAAGAACTCCCTCATGTTTATGGATTACCTAAACCATTATGAGTGCTTAAGTTATTTATGATGTGTTGACAAGCTTGATGAATACATGACTTAAGTTGTTTATGATTTGTTGACAAGTTTGATGAAGATATGAATTAAGTTATTTATGATTTGTTGACAAGTTTGATGAATACATGACTTATCTTATTTATGAATTGTTTCACAAGCTTAAGAATTTGAAAAATCCGTGCTTTATGGATTCAATGCAATTTTCTATGACAATGAATACTTTCAATAGTTTTTCTTGTTTCTCCGCTATAAACTTTTTACCCATGAGCTTTTAAGTTCACCCCCTATTCCTCCCTATCTCCAGGTAAACAGCAAGAGATCGAGTGACAAAGAATAAAAGCATCACTCCAAGTTTACATATTTTTGTAGTTAAGTTAGTATATGAAAGCATAAGGCTTTAGCCACATTTCAAGTAACACTCGTTCATGTATATTTTGTATTTTCGGACTGTGAGACCAATGATGTATTTAGGTCCGGTAATGCCCATTAAAGCTTTGTAAAACTCTTTTCTTTTGATGTTAAAGAAATATATTTATGTTTTCTCATGAATTTCCAAGTTTTCGTATTGCATTTTTAAGCATTCATAGGGGTAAAATCTGTATTCTGACTTCAAGGGAAAAATTGTATTAATCTAGGCTATTTTTGGACAAGGTTGTCTTTTTGGAAGTTGTAGTTTATCCTCTTAGCTTTTCGATGGTATAAAGTGTGTAATTTTTAGGCACTAGAGTTGAGAGATATGCCTTTTACAAGTTAATGATGCTGCATAGGGTGCATGCTGGACACTTTATATCCATTTTCTTTAGTTGTGTTAACAGAAAATGAGTACTATGGTGTTTTGAAATAGGAAGAATTAGTGTGATAAATTAGAGATGAAACGAAGGTGATAAAAGGAGATTAAACATATGCAGAAATTTATGATGAATGTGTGTAAGTTGGGTTATGTTTTTGGATTGATGACCAACGTAGATTATGATTTGTATGTAAATGATATTGAGCTGAAATGAAAGTGATAATGAAGGGAAATGATGAGGAAAATAAGTTAGAAATGATAGATATGGATAAGTGAGGTTATACGTAACTTGTAAGAGTTAGAAATCTAGAAATTGACCCGTAAATGTCCGTTGGGTACACTTAACATCCGCTGGGCAGACCTTATCGGGAATTCCAGCATTCCGCCCCAATTCATGTCCATTTGGAGGGACAGATGTCTGCTAAGCGGACATTCTGGGCACATTTATATAAATGTGCAATTTTTGACTCTTTAGATGGAAAAATGTCTCTTTGGGGTCTTCATGGAAGTTGTAGAATTCGAAGTTCTGTTCGAAACCATACTTGAATGACCTTGATTTGACATCCATATTGAAAGTTATGCTTTCTGTTCTAAATCATGTACATGTATTAGTTGTCGGCTTATCAATTCTTTCTTATGATACATTTAGGCTTGAATGGAGCTTGAAATGTACTTGGTTTGATGTGGAAATAAGAGATAAAATGAGTGATATGTTTAGGGTGATGATTAAGGATATAAACACAAGAATGGATTGATGTATATCAAGTGCTCAATTATGGAATTGTGGGATGTTATGAGAATGAAGATGAACTTATGATGGCTAATGAGATTCCATTACACTAACCCTACAAAGTGATGTGCACAAGTTTTATGACTCTCTAGCTAGACTCCGAAAACATGGTGTAACATCTTTTGATATCATATCATCTAGGTTTAGGAGTATCCTAGGCATGAAATGGGTCATTTTAAAACGTGAAATTAACATACATTATTTTTATATTGTTCCATATGATTTGAAATTGTTTTACATGAAGCATGGTTTAAGAAGGTTTTACATTCCCACATGCAGTGAGTATGCCGCCTCAAAAAAGAACTCGAGGAGTTATGACTCGATCTCCCTCTCACCAAAGAAGTACGGATGAATCTCATGTCCCACAAGATGCGAGGACACACTCTGCTCATGATTTTGATGCACCTAGTATACATCATAAAGTGCCACCGCCTCCTCCTCCTATACCCCAAGTAAACCCCATAGATCCACATTTTGTTCAAGCCTTTACTCAGGCTTTCATGCATGTTATGGACCAAATGCCACAAGTTCCAGTGTAAGCTTCAATGGAGAGGAGCAGACAATATGATAAGCTCCAAAAGTATGGGGCTGTAGACTTTAATAGGACTATGAATCCTAAAGAGGGTAAAGCATGGTTGAGAAGGAAAAAGAGAGTCCTGTTATAGATGAAGTGCTCCGATGAGGAGAAATTCGATTATATAGTGAAGTTGCTGCAAGGGGACGCACTCTGTTAGTGGGAATCAGTGCCTCATAATCAGGTCATACTGACGATATTGTTATGGAGAAATTTTTTGGAAGTCTTTAGGAAGAAATACTTCTCGAAAGTCTATGTCTAAGTGAAGGCCAGAGAATTCCTCACACAGAGGGATATAAGTGTGAGTGAATATGAGTTAAAGTTCAACTAGCTTTTAAGGTATGTAACTAACATTGTTGCGAATGCAGAGGATAAGTGCCGTAAGTTTGAGGGAGGACTTCATTTGGATATCAAGTAGAAAGTACTAATCCATAACTTTTGTGACTACCAGCTATTAGTAGATGCTACACTATAAGTTGATAAACTGGAGAACATAAAGTATGAAGTAAACAGGAAGAGGAAGAACCAAGAATAGTGTTCCAAGAAGGGAATGAGTACCCTATGTCTGAGAGGAGTACGAGGACTTTCCACACACAAAGCGAAGTGGGAAGTAGCAGCTCTGCTAAGAACAAGCAAGCAAAGGCAGTTTTAGTGCAAGCCTCAATCGTAGGAGGTAACAGAAGGATGGTAGGGGGTAGGTATAAGAACCCCCAATGTGAGCATTATGGGAAGTTTCATAGAGGAGAGTGCTTCAAGTTATTTGGAGTATGTTTCTGATGCAGAGAGAAGGGACACATGGTCAGTGAATGTCCCCAAGCATAAAGACAAGATGGGTCACAGATGTAAGCCTCAAAGAGAGCTAAACCAATAGGAACTGGCCAACCACTGACGTGGGAAGTTCTGGAGTGACAAGGAAGGTTATTCCTTTAAGAAGGCCAAGGGGTCAAACATAGGCAAAGGTGTTTACCATGACTAGAGATGAAGCTGCAGTCGCACCTGAAGTTGTTATAGGTATGGCTCAGTTATTTAATTCAGAAGTATATTTATTGATTGATTCTGGCTCCACACATTCTTTTATTTATGCAAGCATGACATTACTTGGTGTTAACTTGGTGCCATTGGATAGTCCATTAATCGTTAGTGCTTCTTTAGGGAGGAATGTGATAATAAGTCAAACATATAGAGATTGTGAACTCTTTATTAATGGTGTTAGAGTGGTAGTGGACTTAATGCCTTTAGATTTAAAGGGCCTAGATGTTATACTTGGAATGGATACCTTAGAGAAATATCATGAAAAGTTAGAATGTAGCTTGAAAGAGTTAGAATTTGATCTTTGAAAGGGTGAGAAGGTGACTTTTAAGGGAGACAGAAAAACACCATCACCAAGAATTATTTCAATTTTGCTAGTTGACCAGATGATGAGAAAAGGGTATAAAATCTTCTTGGCAAACGTTGTGGAAACCGTAGTAAACAAAGGAAAGTTAGATGATTTTTCCATTGTAAGGGAATTTCCAGACGTGTTTCCAGAAGACGTACCTAGTTTGCCATAAGAAAGGGAAATCAAATTCACCATCGATTTGATTCCAGCAACTGCACCCATTTTTAAACCACCATATAGAATGGTTCCAACTGAACTGAAGGAGTGTAAGGAATAATTAGGAGAATTGTTAGAGAAAGGGTATATAAGGCCAAGTTCGTCGCTATAGGGCGCGCCAGTTATGTTTTTTAAAAAGAAGAATGGAACATGGCATATGTGCATTGATTACTGGAGGCTCAACAAGGTGACCATTAAGAGCAAGGATCCTTTGCCATAAATTGATGATCTATTTGACCAGTTGCAAATAGCAAAGGTCTTCTCTAAAATTGATCTCATGTCAGGCTATCATCAGCTCAAAATCAGGGATCTAATGTACATACGATAGCCTTTAGGACACGTTATAAGCATTATGAGTTCCTAGTCATGCCAATTGGATTGACCAATGCTCCAACTGTGTTTATAGATCCCATAAACAGGGTCTTCAAGGAATATCTGGACCAATTTTTTATAGTATTTATAGATGACATTTTGGTTTATTCCAACAGTGAAGAGGAACATAAGGAACATCTCAGGATAGTATTGCAAACACTAAGGGAGAAAAAGATTTATGCCAAATTCAGTAAGTGTGAATTTTGACTTTATAAGGTGGTATTCCTTGTACACGTAATTTTGAAGGACGGAGTACATGTCAATGAGAGGAAAATTAAAGCATTAGTAAATTGACATGCACCAAAAACTATAGCAAAAGTGAGAAACTTTCTGGGTCTGGCAGGATATTATAGGAGGTTTGTTGAAGGATTCTCCATGATAGCTGCTCCAATGACCAAGTTACTAAGGAAAAATCATAAGTTTATCTAGAGTGCTGAATGTCAGAAGAGCTTTGAGGAGCTTAAGTACAAATCGACAAGTGCTCTAATTCTGACCTTGCCCATGGGAGATGAGAGCTATATAATTTATAGTGATGCTTAAAGAAAGGGTTTGCATTGTGTGTTGATATAAGGAGACAAGGTAATAGCTTATGTCTCACGGCAGCTAAAGCCTTAAAAATTGAATTACCCGACCTATGATCTAGAGTTAGCAGCAACAATTTTTTCCTTAAAAATTTGGAGACATTATTTGTATGGAGTTCAGATGAGGATTTTTACATATCATAAAAGTATCAAGTATTTATTAAGCTAGAAAGAGTTGAATTTGAGACAGAGAAGGTGGTTAGAGTTGCTTAAGGATTATGACTTGTTGATTGAATACCATCCAGGCAAGGTAAATGTAGTGGCCGATAACTTGAGTAGGAAATCCTCCATAGCCCATATTCAGACGATTTATCTATCATTATTGAAAATGATGGCTAAGCTTAGAATAAGCTTGAAACAGGAGAAACTTGATTACATTATTGCTAATTTCAGAATGATACCAATACTTAGAAAGAAAGATGCAGAGTTAAATAAGCTCCGAGAAGAAATTAAGAATGGCAAGCTCTAAGAAGAAATCAAGAACGACAAGCAATCTGAGGTGGAAGTGAGGGATGATGGACTTATAGTTGTAGGCAATAGACTTTGTATTCTAAATGTCAAAGAGGTAAAGGATGAGATACTCAGTGAGGCATATAGTACACCTTATGCCATGCACCCAGGTAGCACGAGGATGTACAAAGATTTGAAAGAGCATTTCTAGTGTAAAGGCATGAAGAAGGATCCAGTAAAATATGCAAGCAAGTGTCTAGTGTGTCAGCAAGTTAAGGTTGAGCACCAAGCACCTTCAAGAAAGTTCAGGGTTTTTTTATATTCCTGAGTGGAGGTGGCAAAGGATAACCATGGACTTTCTAATAGGTTTTCCCAAGACCAGTAGGAAGCATGATGCCATATGGGTTATTTTGATCGTTTGACGAAGTCAACCTATTTTTTAGCAATTAAACAAATTGATTCTCTATATATGCTAGTAAAGAAGTATATTGATGAGATAGTGAGACTATATGGGATTCCAGACTTTATAGTTTCTGACAAAGATGTTTGGTTTACTTCGAGATTTTGGGAAAGCATGCAAGAAGCTTTAGGGACCATGTTAAATTTTATCATTGCTTTCTATCCCCAAACAAGTGGTCAATATGAGAGGACCATTTGAACCCCTTGAAGGAATGTTCAGGGCATATGTGATGGATTTCAAAGGTGCTTGGGACGAGCACTTGCCATTGATCGAATTTGCTTACAATAATTCGTACCACTCAAGCATTCAGATGGCTCCTTATGAAGCAATGTATGGAAGAAGATGTAGAACTCCTATATGCTCGGATGAAGAAGGAGAAAGGAAATTAATAGGACCAGAGTTACTCCAGATGAAAGTTGACAAGGTCAATCTAGTTAAGCAAAGGCTTAAAGCAGCTCAAGATAGAATGAAGAGCTATATTGATGCCCACTAAAAGGAAATGGAGTATGAAGTTGGTGAGAAAGTCTTTCTTAAGACATCTCCTTGGAAAAGAGTCATGAGGTTTCGAAAAAAGGGCAAATTGAGCTAAAGATATGTTAGTCCCTACGAGATTGTTAAGAGGATTAGACCACTAGCCTATAAATTGACGCTACCACCAGAATTGTCGTAGATACATGATGCCTTCCATGTTTCCATATTAAGGAGGTATATATCAGATCCCTCCCACTTCATTCAGACCATTGAGGTTTAGTTGAGAGATGATCTGAATTATAAGGAGACTGTAGTGGAGATTCTGGACACTAAGGAAAAGATCCTCAAGAATAAGATAGTTCGACTAGTTAAAGTCCAGTGGAAACATCATTCTAAGGAAGAGGCCACGTGGGAGCCCTTGAAGGCTATGAAGGAGAAGTATCCACACCTCTTTAATGACTCAGGTAAGAATTTTGAGGACGAAAATTTTTTAAAAGGGGGAGATATGTTAGCCCCAGAATTTTGTTATTGAGCTAAGCATGATTTAAATGAATTAAAAGGTCATGATAGAATTATTATTGGAGTTTAATTATTTATTTCAGTATTAGTAGGGTTTTATTACTCTGGTTAGCTAAATTAAAGTAGTAGGAATGTATTGAGGAACCTGGTTAGTTAAATTAAAGCAATTGGAATGTATTGAGGCCAATTGTGGCCTGTCACTTAAGTTTAAAAGCCATGAAGCGTTAAAGGAAGGGTAAAGTGGACATTTAGCACTCATTAAGTTTAAAAATGGAAGAGGAAAATGTTGTCTTTCTTATTAGAAGAAGAAAAACATGAATGAAAGGAAAGAAAGAGTGAAAAACGAAAATGACAAAAAAGAGTGAGAGAGTTTCGGTCATATGAGAGGAAAAGAAAGAAGACAAGTTAGGGTGGCTTTGAGGGTGTTCAAGAAAAGAAAAAGAAAAAGGAAGAGAAGAGCTTCCATTTGAAACAAACATCTCTTTTCCTGATACAGATTAAAGGTAAGCCCATTCTGTAATTGTTTAGATTTTTGGCAGGGTTTTGGTTCATGAAGCTTAGGAAATATATGGGTTTGAGTATTCTAGAATCAATTTTTGGTGAATATGCTTTTTGGGTTCTTAATTTGTATTCCTATTAAATTGTAATTTTGCCAATGTTAAAGGGAATCAAAAGAGGCAAGAAGAGCAAGAGGAGGGCCATTTTTAAGCAAGTTTTTAATCAAGGAATTCAGGTCGGTTACATGTTTATAGTTGAGTTAATGAGCCATAAGTATTTTTCCAAATCAATAAAGTTAAATGATTTCAATTGCATTATAAATGTTGCATTTATTGCTTCTTAAATGATTTAAGTAATTACTACATGTTTGGTACATGAATCTTGTTGATGATTTATGAAATAAAGATGGAAATTGTATTTGAAAAATATCTTGCTTATGGAAATCATGTTTCCAAAATTTGCCTTTTGTGCAAGATGTTTACAAGATATGAAATTCATATTTATGTGGGTTTATGGTGGTCTATTCTGTTATGTCATGTGCACGTTGACCATGTCAAAGGCTTCTCCTACCTGCTTGCTAGTGGCATGGAGCTCCATCACGGACTCCCTCATGGTTACTGGAGATTCATAAGAACTCCCTCATGTTTATTAGAGATTCGCAATAACTCCCTTATGTTTATAGACTACCCAAGCCATTATGAGTGCTTAAGTTGTTTATGATGTGTTGACAAGTTTGATGAATACATGACTTAAGTTGTTTATGATTTGTTGACAAGTTTGATGAATACATGACTTAAGTTGTTTATGATTTGTTGATAAGTTTGATGAATTTATGACTTATGTTGTTTATGAATTCTTTAACAAGCATGCGAATTTGAGAAATACGTGTTTTTTTGATTCGATGCAATTTACTATAGCAACAAATATTTTCAATGGTTTTGCTTGTTTCTCCGCTATAAACTTTTTGCTCATGAGCTTTTAAACTTAACCCCCATTCCTCCCTATCTTTAGATGAAGAGTAAGAGATCGAGTGATAGAGAGTCAAGGCATCACTCCAAGTTTACATTTTTTTGTATTTAAGTTAGTATATGAAACACACTCGTTCATATATATTTTGTATTTTTGGAATATGAGACCAGTGATGTCTTTAGGTATTGAAATGCCCATTAAATATTTGTAAAACTCTTTTCTTTTGATGTCAATGAAATATATTTATGTTTTGCTCATGACTTTCTAAGTTTTCACATTGCATTTTCAAGCATTCATAGGGGTAAAATTTTTGTTCTGACTTCAAGGAAAAAATTGTATTAATCTATGCTATTTTTAGACAAGGTTCTCTTTTTGGAAGTTGTATTTTATCCTCTTAGATTTCTAATGGTATAAAGTTTCTAATTTTTGGACATCGGAGTTAAGAGATATGCCTTTTACAAGTTAGTGATGCTATATAGGGTGCATGCTAGACACTATGATGCTACATAGGGTGCATGCTAGACACTTATAGCCTTTTTATTAACTTGTGCTAACAAAAAATGAGTACTATGGTGTTTTGAAATGGCAAGAATTAGTGTGATAAATTAGAGATGAAATGAAGGTGATAAAGGGAGATTAAACATGTGCAGAAATTTATGATGAATGTGTATAAGTTGAATGTTATGTTTTTGGATTGATTACTAGACATAGAATATGATTTGGATGTAAATGATATTGAGCTGAAATGAAAGTGCTAACGAAGGGAAATGATGAGGAAAATAAGTTAGAAATGATAGATATGGATAAAAGAGGTCATAGGTAACTTGTAGGAGATAGAAATCTGGAAATTGACCCGTAAATGTCCGTTGGTTAGATTTGATGTCTATTGGGAAGATCTTTTCAGGAATTCCAGTGTTCCAACCCAGTTCATGTCCATTTGGAGGGACATATGTCTGCTAAGCAGACATTCTCAGGAAAGTTATACAAATATGAGAATTTTGACTCTTTAGATGGAAAAATCTCTCTTTGGGGTCTTCATAGAAGTTGTAGAATTTGAAGTACTCTTCGAAACTATACTTGAATGACCTTTATCTAAAATCCATAGCGAAAGTTATGTTTTTTGTTCTAAATCATGTACATTTATTAATTATCGGCTTATCAATGCTTTCTTATGATACACCTAGGCTTGAATGGAGCTTGAAATGTACTTTGTTTGGTGTGGAAATAAGAGATAAAATGAGTGATACGTTTAAGGTGACGATTGAGGATATAAACACAAGAATGGATTGTCATATATCACGCGCTTAATTATGGAATGAAGCGATGTTATGAGAATGAAGATGAACCTATGATGGCTAATGAGATTCCATTATGAGAAACCTACAGAGTGATGTGCACACATTTTATGAATTTCGAGTTAGACTCCGAAAATGGGGTCTAACAGTCCAGCTAAAAGATATTATAGAAGCACTAAATGGAAGGCAACCTATATCATTTAAATTTAGTTGCTTATTATTTCTTTTAGTGAAACTTGACTTAATCTATTTGCTTTGTGTGCATATGCCTTCTTTTAAATCTCTTATGTTTGTCTTCCTCACATCTATCTCCACTCCTCAATTTCAAATGCCAAGCTTCACACCACATCGAAGAAATTACCACCACACTTTTAGATCGTATTCCTTTCCCTATTCTTTTTAATGTTCGTATTGATTGCAGTTCAATTTCTTTTAGTCTTTAATGTTTGTCGTTGTTCATGTTAATTTTATTCTTTTATCTGAGACCACTCTTTTACTTTTTTGTGTCACATTAAGAGTAATGTGATTTTTAAGTGTGGGGGGAGCATTAATTATGTATTGTATGTTCATTTTCCCATTTATTATTTAAAGATGAATGATCATTAAATGAACTAAATCAGGATTAGAAATGCATAATATGAGTGAATGAGTATACTTGCATGCTTAGACTAATTAACTTGGATTTCAGTTAAAAGGACATTAGCTTTTTATGATAGATGAATGACACTTTTCATTTAGTAAGAATTTTAGCCTTTTTGAATTATTAAACACTAGTTTTGAGTATTCTTTGTTGAGAGTGTTCTTTCATAATTAAGGAACTCTAGAACTTGCTTGCAATTACTAGTTGAGATCACATATCCTTATGCAAATGTTGAAATGAAGAAGGCAATTAGGATTTACCTTATTAGTTTAAAAAATCACCATAATGTCACCCTTAATGAGGCCCTTTGAGCTTAAATGAATTCATTTCTTTCTTTGAACCCAAAATATGAGCCTTGGCCTTGATTGTTTAGTCGCTTCATTACACTGACCATAAGGGCAAGTTGAGTATTTAAAAAGGTATAATCGGGTTTAGACAATAAGTGTAGGGGAATTATAGCTTACGACCAACTTTTGAGTTAGGGATGGGTATGGTTGTAGTAATTTCTCTCCTTTATATTTTTCTTCCTTTAATTTTCTTATTTTAAATGAATAAATAAATAATAAAAAATTGAAATGAAAAAAATGAATTGAAAAGAAATAAAGGAAAGAGAAGATGACTAGAAAATGAAAGAAGAGGAAAGACGTAAAATTGGGGAGTGCTAAATTTATTACATGAGAGGAAAGAATTGAGTGTTTTATTTTTCATTTTTCTAAATTGCTTTGAATGCTCAATTAGTTCTGTGGTTTTAAACTACAATTTTCCTTTTCTTCTACTGAAATAAAGACCTTTCAATTGATGTTTGAGTTTGAAATGAGTGGTGGATATTGAACTGATAAGCAAGCCTATGGTAGATACCTTACACAAAATGAACGATAAGTGAATATTTATTACCTTTGAATGCTTGAGAGGATAGAGAGTGGAGTGGTGTCTATCACACTTGTTGATAGCTCTTTGAGTTGAAGTGCCTCTTGATTTTGACTAATTATGTGCAAATTCTGGGCTGATGTAGCTTGAATTAGGTTAAGTTAGTAAAGGATCTCGAATGAGGTGATAGTTCTAAAAAGAAGTTAGTAAAGGATCTTGAGGTCTATGTATAAGGGTGAAAGACTAAAAAATTGGAAATTGGTGAAATAAACCATGACCGTGGCTTATAGCAGGGCATTATAGGCATGCATTTTTTAGTCTTTTTTCTTGCCTCATTCATACACATCCATGGAGGTAAATTATAAGGAGCAATTATGATTGACCATGATGAATATTATTAGTCGGATTTACCAAAAGTTTGGAATCCATCTATCAACAATCCTAACATAACATTTTTATTTTCAGTTGGAAACTTAGAATGGGTGTTATTGAAATGTTTCTATGCGAGTGCATCTGATGGATGACTCATTATTCTATCTTCCTATTCATGTTCATTATGTCATTTGATATGAGATTCAGTAACATCAGAGGCATATGGTCTTTGAAGTCTTGGAGTTAGTAGGAAATAATACAATTATTTCTATTTTAAATAATGCTTTCTAGGTTTGAACTAAGATTGATCATAAAATTTGCACTCTTGTAATTCCATATCATCTCTCTAAAACAACTTACATCCCAAATTGCAAAATTAAAAATTTTCAACTCAAAAACCATTATATGATTAGGAGGCAATGATTCGTTATACCAAGCAAGAATTTTATCTGAACTTTGATTAGAAATATGCCTTTCAAAATTTATGTTTAATATTTGAGCAATTGAAGATAATTAAGTCATGGTCTTATAATTTAGCCATAATTCTTGGTCAACTGATTTTAGCAAGTCAAAAAACTTTTTTACATGTGGGTTTGCTTCTTTTTCAAGATTTTCTATATTTTCCTGAAAGGTATAACTGACTACATCATAAACCATTTAGGTGCAAGGATTTTCAGTTGCACCCACATTATTTGTTATAAATCCAATCCCCCTTCAAACTTATCCATATTTATTGACTAGTTTACTTCTTTACCCTTTGAGGTGGTACAAATTGATGTCTCCCTATGTCGTGTCCACTTAAAATAATTTGGGACAAACCCTTTTCTTAACAAACGGAGATTCACTTCATTAATAGGAGCAAAACGAATATGTTTGCACTTTTTATATGGACATATGATCTTTAGACCATCCATATATGCAAGTTGAGAACATGCATATTTAATAAAAGCTTAAACTCCCTCAACAAACTTAGAATTAATGAAACTATTGGGTGTAATCGTCTATACATCCAAGGTACATCAACTTTACTCATTTTTGTAAAACTGTTATTTCAAAAAGTGATTTCATAGTTAGATACAATAATCATTATAGTAGTGTCCATATTAATCTTACATAACATTTAATCTTTACTTTATAGATCATTAGATCCCTCATTTCACCTAAATTTTTATAGGTCTTTGACCATTTCCCCTCTAAATTGAAACCAACTTATCCCGCCATATGATTTCACAATTAGAAAACTCAATCACAACTTATTCCACCTTAGTGATTGGACAATCACCACATTCTAAGTCATAAGAACCTTACTACTTGATAGAAGAATTTGTTAAGAAACATAAGGCTTTGATCTTTATTATCCTTAATATATCTTAATGCCCTATAAGCAACCTACAAATGAACTATTCTTAGATTATCTATATATTGACTTAATTGATAGACAACATATATGAGTATCAGTCAAATAAAGAAATTTGTCAACCAATATCCTGTAAGAAATGACATTAAGAAGTATAAAAATCACTTACATATTATTTTTCGAACTTTATATTAAAATAAAAGAGTTAAAATTGGTTTACAATAATTAAAATTAGTTTCCTAAAAAAGATCAAAAGAACTTTTTTTACATATATTAATTCAAACACTAGATAGAGCAATCATATTAAAGATTAGGTCCTTATTTTTTAATTAATCAAGTTCTTGCTTGGACTCCTAAGCTCGTGGAATTTTTCACTGATAAGCTTCATGAGAGTTGCATCATAGGTTTCAAGCCTATATAACATTAATACTAAGTCTGAATTAATCACATTGAAGTTCAAGTCTTTATGTTTCAATTTAAGCAATGCCCAAACATAAGCATAATTGTTTTAGGATAAGCAATATAATTTTTAATAGTTAATGTTAAACTTATTTCTACTACTATTGTTTCTGAAGACTATTCTTTTATTGATCAAATTGATGCTACATATTGTGATGTTGCCTTGTAGGAAGAAGAAGGAAAGAAGTTGGACTGGGTTAAGGAGATTGATGAATGTTGCAAATTACTAGTGGATATAACTAAGGAAGTATTTGGGAGATTCTTGGAGACAGATTCGAATGAAAAGAAGGAAATGGTAAAATCAATCACTTCGAGTGACCTACCTTGAGCATGACCGTCCAGCTACAAGACGTTAAATAAACAACCCATTTAATATCTGTTTGATTTTAATTATTTGTTGGTTGTTATTTTTCTTAGTGAACCTTAACTTAGTTTATTTTCTTTGAGTGCACAGGCTTAACTTAGTTTGTTTTCTTTGTGTGCCCAGGCTTACTCTTCCGTCTCTTCTATCTATTTTCCTTGTAGTTCTCTTCATTCCTCGATGTACTACACCATGTTCCACACCAGATCAACGCAATGATCATCCCCACATTCGTATAGTATTTCTATCCCTTTCTTTGTTTCTTGTTAGCTTAAATTTCTTTTAGTTTTAATGTCTATCCTTGTTTGTATAAATTTTTTCTTTTATCTTAGACCCCTCTTTTATTTTTTTGTATCACATTAGGAATAGTGTGATGTTTAAGTT
>JANQBM010197387.1:0-23098 GCA_025594535.1 Erythroxylum domingense | reverse complement strand
GTAAAGACTTTAGAATGAAGGAATATGCTTGATTGTGATTAGGCCGAGATTGACCCTAGAACTGGACTTTACTTATAGTCAACACTTTTTGCATTTTTTATTAGTTGTTTTAATTTATTTTCGGCAGTTTACCTTTACTTTAATTTTCTAAATTGTTTGAAACCCAAAACCCCCCCATTTTCTTTCCTTGCATCAATTAATTTCATTGCGAAAATTAACCGAACATTCCTTGTGGATTCGATCCCGATTTACCGTAACTACAAATTTTAGTACGCAGAGTCAGGTAAATTTTGCAGTGCACTCGACACGCGCTGTCATTGACCAATAACAAGAGCAAACTTACATGGTCAAGTTTCCATGAAATTTTCAAGTTAATTCTACTCTCTAATTATGGCTACATGGTTCTAGAAGTAATAGAAAAAGAGAAAATGTTTGTTTGTTTGTTTGATTTTTAAAACACAAAGAAATACACATAAGTAACAAACAAGTTTAAAAATGTGCATGAAAACTAAGATGTGAAGAAACAATTCTCCTATCAAATTGTGACCAGTCCTTATAATGTTGTGCAACATTTCTTTTCAATATGTGAAGATTTCTTTCAAATTGGATCAAATCTTAGTTCACTAGAGTAAGAGGATCATGTCATGCACATTAACTAAACCAAATAAGAAAAAAATAAAAAATAAACTAAAATAAATTGACAATGTATTGTATCACTATAATAAAAATAACTAAACTTAAAACTGTAGGTAGTGGTAAGTCTAGGTCAATCTCATAAAGATTAAATCAAATGACTTTTTAAAATTATATTTATATATAAAAAACAAATTAAATTAGGGGTGGAGGGTGTTTGGTTGGTTGCAATTAAGAAAACAAAGTAAAATTGAACTGATAAAAGCAAATCAAAATTTATAGCATAAAAGTGAGAAAACGGATGAATGATTTTGGAATTCGGTTATTAGTTTAATCTCAACCTACACACAAATAAACATACTTCTTTGTATTATTTTTTTCATACCTCTCTTAGCAACTAATGATCGTAGATTATCAATAAACTCTATTAACACTAATTTTTCCTTAGATCTTATTTATTCAAAATAAGCTCTTTAACTAAACCTAGCTATCGAATAACCAAAAACAAGCTCTCTAGATTTAATCAGACAACTGCATTATGAATAAGGAAAATATATTAATCTAAGAAATAACCACACAAGCTCGAGTTATTTTACCTATGTTACATTATCCCTAATGATTCATCACCATTAGTTGTTATAAATGAATCCAAAACACAAATATTATGTATTGTATTTGATATTATAACAATAGGTTTATATAAAAACAATCTAATAGAAGCATTCAAATCATCTTTACATAAATACCCAATTCAATAAGGAAAGAGTAATATAACAATCCCTAAAGAGAGAAAGATTTAGCAATATATAATGAAGAGATGCTCAAATACAATCCTCGACTTCAATTTCACCTTTGAGCTATAAGGAGGAAGATTAGCGCTCTATAAATTCCAAAGGAGTAAAGGTTCTGGCCCTTCTCTTATTCTAAAATGATTCACCTCTCTCTTAGCTGCTTAAATGTCCCTTTATATAAGAAATTAGGTTTTTAGGAGGATGTATAGTTGGATGCACAGTCATGCATCCAACCATGTTTCACAAAAAAAATTGATCCATTCGAAATAGAGCATAACCATGCAAGTTAATGGACGACTATGCATCTTCCAGTTCATCTTAGAAAATTCATTTTCTTGTATTTTCTTATCCCATATTCACCCTAATCAGTCTCCTTTTTATTTCATAAATGAGTTTGAACATTAATAGGATAGCTCAAGGAATGTTTTTTTAAACTCATTTTAGCTCTTATGCTTCCAAATTGTATCTAAAACCAAATATGAACTAAAATGAATGTCTTAAGCATTTCAAAGCATCGATCACTAAGTGTCATGGAGTAAATATATAAACAATTAAGCACACATTAGTTATTAAATGAATTCAATATGTTAAAGGTTGAGTTATGGCCTATCATACTAGTGGAAAGCCATTCTTTCTCCTTAAATGGAGAATAGGGATAGAACTAAGAAATGTGAAACTAAAGAACGTCCCTTTCTATATGAGGTTCCATAATATCACTTGATTATTAGTCTATAGAGGTTTGAAGCTATATGGAAATTCCTAATGGAAAAACTCTATTCCTAGAAAAACACACAATAACTATGAACATAATTAATTTTAGAAGGATCCATATTCAGGTTGACATTAACTATTAACTAACCTTAAAGATAATGAGACTTAAGGATGATGGGAGGTTGAAACAATATACAAATCAATTAAGCTATCACTGGAAGCCTAAGAATCACTAATATACTCAAACATGGAAAGCCACTACCTATAAATTTCGAAACATAAAGCATTGATGGGAATGAGCTTGGAAGTGAATCATCAACAGGATTTTAACTCATATTCCAATAATATAATCCTAATATATGATCCTTTTATAGTTACTTTTCCTAACTCATATTCAGAAGTAATATAAAAACAAAAAAGATTAAACTATCAAGTACACACCTAAATAGAAAGATATTATAACTAATCCTTTAAATGAAACCACAAATTCAAGGAAAATATTAAAAATATTAAGAAAGGTATCCTTGAAAATGAAATGGAGAGTAATCACAAATCATATACATTAGGATTAGATCTTAAGGTTGAAAATAGTAAAGATGTTGTAAACACCATAAAGAGGAAACAAAAGATGCCTCAACTCCTGAATGAATATTATACCTTTGAATCCTAAGTAGCCCAAGCCAAGTTATGTATGACTACTTAAGCTTAAATCAAATAAAGAAAGTAAAATGCAAAGACGAGTTGTCGTTTTCCTACAATAGCTAGACCACTACAAATAACCATTATTCTTAATTAAATAAAAAACAGTAGCAGAATTTGATGTAAGCCAAATCACACTACATCAATTTCACCACATAGACTAACTTTTGTACTACTAAGTGAAAATTACTGCTTCCATAATTAGAATCAACATCATTTTCATTTATGCATACAATCTTGAATTTTAAAGAAAGAAATTTTGGAATGATCTGTATGCTTTCGTAAGTGCATGCTCTTTTCCTTCAATAATTTTTCGTGACTTTAATTTCACATTACTAGCTTAGAAAATTGATGAAATACATTTAAGACTAACCTCTATAATGAAGACTTCCATATATTTATTAAGTAGCCTAACTAACCTCTAAAGCACATGTCATTTTTTCCCCTTAGAGCAATAAAAAACCAAGTTATTGGCATCTTAAGAAGAAATTAGATAGGGTAATGGTTAACCAACATTAGTGGATAATATACATATTAACTACAAAAAAGGTCCCTTTCAAATTAAAAAAACTACTAGGGACACTAATTTTAGAATAGAGGGCATAAAGTAGTCAAATACATATAAAATATGAAGTTATTAAAAGATAACTTAAAGATTTTAATAATAGAAGACATAAAAACATAAAATTTGCTAAAATGAACGCTTTAGATAAAATTATTTGATTTAAGAACAATTCAAGCTAAATCCTATCAATGAAAGTCTTTTGTAACTAGAAAATTAGGCTTTGGTCAACTATATAAATGCATTAGAGACTCACTATTCCTTGATAAGGCAGAAGTATAGGCTTCAACTGTTAATATTCCTTTAAAAATAGGAGGCACAAAATGTAAACATTGCACTAACAGGCTATAAAATAAATACATAAACAAACCCTCAGGAGTTTAAGGATCTTGTGTAATGTTCTTTTAAGAAATAATAGGCATTGCTATTAAAATTTATTTCTTTGTGCAAGATATCAAACACTTATTTCCCACATTCATCCCTAAAGAGCAACCAGCTCGCTAAGTCACAAGTTTAGAGATAAAAGATACTCTCTTCATCCTGAGCCCTATTAAAGCTCCAGAACTAAAAGTGTTTAATACAAGATTTTTAGAACAAATAGCATTAAATGGTCAATATGGCTACCATTGCTATCCTAGAATTATTTAAAAATAGGATAATGCTAAAAGAACAAAGTTAAATATTTGTTTCCCTGGTCCCAAAGACACCTAAACCCTCAGACTTATTTGAACTTTGGTCTATATCTTACTATAATGTGATTTACAAGGTAATATAAAAGATTCCTACCTCGAGATTGCAAATAATTTTAAAACAACTCATAAGCCTCAAATATTTTGATACAATTACTTAGGAATTTATTCTTGTTATAATAAAAGCTTAGGGCTTTCCAACTTAATTTATCATAAACGCCAAGGAATGTATCAGAAATCTAACATATAAAATAATGATCTATGAAAAATCTACCAAGCTATTTAAAGGATCAAAAGGTCAAACAGAAGAGGATCGATTATCCATTTACCTATTCCTTTTGTGTATTAAGGTTTGAAAAAGGTTACTATTGAGCAATATATAAAGACTAAAAACTAGGTTGATATCTCGGCTATGTTGTTTGGTTATAGTTTTGTGTAATTAAACACAGGTTCCTCAATATCTACTTTATAAGTAGTAATTTCTTTATTAATAGAAATTCATTAATATTTTAAAAAACATTAAATATCACTATAAATGTGACAAGATGAGGCTTTTCAACTTATCCTTTGTAGATGACCATTTACTCTTAAGTGGCTCAAATACAGATTTCATTAAAATCCTAACAAATTATCCAACTATATTTAATAGATTCTTTGATCTGTCAATCAAAACAAGCAAGTGTAGATTCTATATTTTAGGCATTGCATTATAAATAGAAAATCAAATAACTTAGATTATGGACTTCCAACAAAAGTTCTCTTCATTCTAGTAATTAAGCATACCTATCACTTCCAAAAGAATCACATTTTACGACTGGTAACCTATTTTAAGCAAGGTTCTTAAAAATTAAGTAACTGCTAGAATAAATTCTTAAGTTGTGTTGGCAGACTGCAACTAATCAAAACAATACTAAGCAACCTAAATGGCTTCATACACCTACCACTTCAACTAAAAAAATCCTTGAAGAAAGTTATGAAAAATATCCTATAGACATGAAATAAAAGCAAGTTCACATGTGCAAAAGTAAAATGGTTAGACTTATACATTGATAAGGTAGAGGGAGGCTTAGGAATCATCTCCTTAAGATCCATAAAAAAAAGATCTTCTAGATAAAAGATTGTGCAAATTGATAACAAATAAAGAATCCTTATGGGTAAATTTGATTCATATCCACTTCCTTAAAGGGAAAAAGAATACAATATGTTAGACTTAAGACAAATACTTTTTATACTTTGAAGCATATCTTAGGTCTAAGGGACAAAATATGAGGAAACATTAAAACTAGGATCAGAAATGGTAAAGATACTTAGTTTTGGTTTTGATAATTAGCAAGATTTAGGACCTTTACAAAAGCTACTTGAGTAAAATCATTTGAGGCTAATTATTCCATAGGATGTAAGAGTTAACAAAAATTTTAATGGAAATAATTGACATTAATTTGTTCACCAATATAGAGGATTCACAATAATAGTGAACTTAATTCCTAGTTGAATTCCTAATAAGCATAAAAATGATCAAGTTTTCTAGAATAAACATAACAACTTAAGAAAAGACATTAACAAATCATGTAAGGATATTTTTAGAAGAATAATCAGTTTACCATATGGTCTAGGTTGTTCTGTCCAGAATCTGTTGTACTAAAATCCTCATTCATACTATAGTTAGTAGTTAAAAGGAAACTCTATGATAAGTATAGAATTTATGAAGATCCTACCAACCTCTATAGCTGTTTATTATGTAACCAGATCAGGGAAGCAGTTAATCACCTATATGTTAACTATGACTACTTCAATTCTTTATGGTATTTTTTATTGGATCTTTGTAATTTACATTGTAATAAAATTTACAAGGATGGAATAATTGTTAAGGAAAGAAAACACTAAGGACATAAGGATGTTGACAAAATGGATTTTCAAGTTTCCTTTAATTTCCTTATGTATTCAATATAGAGGGTATGTAATGTCAGGTTATAAAAAGACTAGAAGTATAAACATAATGATTCAACCATAAAACATTGAAATTGATAAGGGAAATTTGTTAGCCAATATTTTGGTTAAAAAATGAGTCTAGGCCTTTTCCTCAACTAAAGATTATAAAATTCATTTGCTTCACCCTTGGATATAGAAGGAATCATAACTTTGTATTAGTGAAATTACAATCTAACAATTGTTTTAATATAGCAGGCTTTGAGCTTTGTCTACCCATGTTTAGTTTTTAAATTAAATAATAGTTTAGAACTTTCATAATATAGATCAGTCTAGCTATTTAAGCTCTCTCTTATTGCTTTTTTTCCTTGCTTTTTCCTTTTAGATTTATCCTTATACATTCTTATTAACCATAAATTAAATTTAAATATTAAAAAAATCCATGCATCTTTACTTTTCTTCTTCATTTATAGATATTAGAAACTTCCTTTTTTATTAAGAAGATTAAAAAAACTATCTTATCCAAAATGCAATAAAATCATCATCAAATTTAAAAATGATACATGATTTTCTTTCATTGCTTGTTAAAAACCCCTTATCATATAGTTGTCACACATTTAATAAATTATGCTTCAAGCTATTAAATAAATGAGCATTGTCAATTCAAATTAAGGAACTTTTTTTGTAAGATTTGGTTTAAAGTTTAGGGGTAGGATTTTTTTGTAATTGGTAATTAGTGGCGCCTCATAACACTACATAAAATAACTAGACTTAAAACTATAGCTAGTGATATGTCTAGGTCGATCCTATAGAGAATGTATGTAAGCTTTTACAATGAAAAAAATTAGTGTTTAGGATATGGGCGGTTTGGTTTAATTCAAATAACAAAATAAAATGAAATTAAACTAACAAAAGTAAATTAAAGCAAATAGTTAAAAGTGATGAAAGTGACGAATGCATTTAGGATATAGTTCTCGAATCAATCTTATCCTATTCACAAATAAACATACATCATTGCATTATCATTTTCACACCTCTCTTAGAACTATCGATCATGGATTAACAACAAGCTTTATTAATCCTAGTTTTCCCTTAGATTGCATTAATCAAAACAATCTCTTTAATTAAACCTCACTATCGAAAAAGGTATAATAAGCTCTCAAGATTTAGTTGGACAACTACATTACAATTAGGAAAATAGATCAATAGAAGCAATAACCATACTAGTTTAGGTTATTTAGCCTGTGTTACGTGATCACTAATGATTTAACACCATTGTCACCATAAATGCATTTATAACATAATGATTTCATATTGTATTTAAGATTCTAGCAAGGGATTCATAAATAAATAATCTAAAAAAATGAGAATAACAGTTATCCATACATGAATATCCAAATCAATTGATATAGAATAACGTAAACAATTCTTAAAGAGAGAAATAACATCAATACACAATGATGATATATTTAAATGTGATCCTTGACTTCGATTTCAGCTCCAAACTAGAATAGGAAAGCTTAGCCCTCCATGGGTCTTGAAATAGTAAGTGCTCTACCCCTTCACAAAGTCCCAAAATGATTCTCCCTTTATTTGCCATTAAAATGTTCTATTTATATGAAAAATTAGGTTTCTGGGCATATATATAGTTTGATACATGGTCGTGTATGAAACCATATAAGTCGAAAAATTTTGAACATTGTGAAGATACACAGTTGGATCCATAACTATGTATCCAACAGTGTAAGTCCAAATGTCTCTTCCAGTTGCATACACGACCGTATAATTACATAAATGACCATATATCTCCCAAGTTTTGCTTAATCATCTACTTCTTATGATTTTTTGTCCAATCCTTACCTTAATCCACCTTCTTTTTGTTCCACAAGGGTAATTGAGTTTGAACATCAAAATGTTGGCTCAATGAATGTACGCTTAACTCATTTTTGCTTTTATGCTTCCAAATTTTACCTAAAATCAATTATGAACTAAAATGAGTATTTTAAGCATTTCAAAAAAATAATCACTAAATGTTAAGAAGTGAATGTGTAAATAATTAAGCGCACATCAATAATCCAAAAGTTTAGGTCTTTGATGATATAGAAAGTGTATCCATCCCATCCACATAGATTTTAATTAAGTGAATAAATCCTAAATCTTTTGGCTAGTGATACCTTGCTTGTTAACCTAATAGAATTGATACTAAAAGCTCCTTTTTGCTTTGGTGATTTATTAATGAAATAGTGTGTAAGTAGTTCTTCATTAGCCTTTTAATTTCCCTAATTAAATTTTAAGGCAAGAACAAATGACATCACTAATATGTATGGATACTGTTAAGGATAGCTAAAATAAGTTGAAGCTCTCTTTATAAGAGGGATATTTATTGGACCAATGACCAATTACTCTTTAAATGGAGTTTAAGTGGGCTTAACAATCTTGATAGGTATGTATTTTATTAGAGATGAGGATCCTTATATATTTAAATCAGAGTTCATATCTTTAGATCAACAATTTTTTAGAGAGCATTATTCAGGTGCTTAGAATAAGCATTTTTTTTATTGATGTGAAGCCCAGAGTAGCTATTAAAGAGATTTAATGACTCCACTAGAGTGTTTAAAAATCTTTCATCAGCACTATAGAGCAACAATAGATCATCTACAAAGGAGATATTAGACAATCCCAACTTCTCGCAATTTGTAATGGAATTTGAATGAACTCCCTAATTCTATCTTGTATGCAACTAGTCTATATACTTGAATGCAAATTGTAAATAAATAAGGTGAAATGGAGTCATCTTACCTTACACCTCTAGCGCCTTTGAAGAATTTAATAACTTCTCTATTAATAAATATTGCATATAAGGGGGAGTATACACAACCTTTGATCCACTCAATAAAGTGATGGGGATATCCAAAAGCAATTGTAGAGTCAATAATGAATCCTTAATTTACTAAATCAAAAGCTTTATTGAATTTAATATTTAAAGAATAACTCTTAGAGTTCCTTTTACTCTTGTAACTCTTGAATAATTCTTGAGCTAATAAAAGATTATCTCCAATGCTTGTCTTGTCTATGATTAGTCTTTAATATAGACTAATAAAGATTTTTAATGCATCTCTTAGCCTTATTACAAGAATCTTAGGTATAATCTTACAAATGACATTACAATATAAGGTGATACTTAAATCAATAAAATATTTTTGGCTAGAAACTTTAAGAACTAAGCGAAAATGATTATTATTTAACTCACTCATCATTTTGCCCTTGGAAAACAATTCTATGACAACTTTGGTGATCAATTCTCCAGTTATGTTCCATGTCTTTTAGAAGAAGTAAGAATTTAGTCCATTTAGGTCAGGATCTTTATTAGGATTCATGCTAAATAATTCCTACTTAATGTATATAGTTTCAAAAGTTCTTAACAAGGCATCCTTGTGTGATTGAGAAACTGAATCAAAAATGAATAACTTAATTTTCTGAAGGAAAGTAACAATATTTCTAGTTATACCATGACAATTCCTAAAGTGGTTGGAAGTTGAATTTTTAAACCCTTACTGATTGTTACCCTATAATTGTTATTTAAAGGGCATATTTTATCTGTATTCTTCCTCTGAAGAATGCATTATAGGCTTAAACTTCCTCACACATTTGAAGGATTCAAAGCCCTCTATATCAATATAAAGTCTCCCTTAAGCTTGCAACTTAGAATTCCTCTATATTGATTATGAATTTATTAAATCTAAAAGAGTAATGGATTTTGACATATCTAAATACCAAGCTCATCTTAATTAAAGAGTGATATAAGTAAAAAAAATTATGGAAATGAGTCATATTAAGGGTGAATTTAGTAAGACAAAGCAAACTGACTAAGGGCCTATCAAGCTTCTTTGTTATCAACCAAGTCATCTCTTGTTTGTTGCTCTATGTGAAAAATGCTTCGTTAACTCTTAGATCAAAGAGTTTAGCAATATGCAACCAATTTTTAAGGTTATCATTTCTATTTTTATATGATAGTTTGTCACCCTTAACTTCTTGTATAAACAAGATGTAATTAAAATCACCTATCATCAACAAAGCTAAACATAGAGAATCTTAAAATAATGATCACTCTAGAGTGAGCTTCTTTATAATCATCTGGAACTTGATATGTGTTGGTTGTCAAATGAAGGAATTAATCATTTATAGATTTTTATTTTTATAATCATGCGAATCATAGGCTATAATTATTCTAGCATTTAAGTGGAATTGGTGATTGGATATGATTCTTCAGTCCACCCAAAGAACTAGTTAATATTTTAGACTTATTTACCACAATTTTAGTCTCTAGAAGTCCATTGAAGCAAAAATCATTAGAGTGCAGATAATGGTTAATTAACTACCCTTTCTTAGGAAAATTTATGTCCCTCAGGCTCCATGTAAAAATCAAATGAAGAAATGGCAGGCCCTTTCTTCTTGGGTTTTTGAGCAGGTTTCTTTTTTAAGACAAACTTAAAGATTCTTTAGATTAAGGAGCCATATTAGACATTCTTTAAGATTCTATTGATTTGTTCTAACCAAGGAGAGTCTTCTTGTAAACTTATAACACTCATAGTACATTTATAGGAGTTTATAGTCTCATTATCCCTTTCAGTATTGTATTTTAGAACTTGATGATTAAACACGTTAAACACAATGCCAGTGTTGGAAGAATCATCATTAAGAGTTATTTTGATAACATCATTCACCTATTCCTATTGAATGGATAAGTTACTAGTGATTCTTAAGGAAGGGTTTGTATGGATAGCCTTATGCATTACAAAGACTTACTTCTGTATAGTTCCTAGCGAAGGACTCAAGTTAGGTTCAAGAAGCTCTCTATCTTGCCCTTTTTAGAATTTCCTCCTTATTACTTTCAGCTACTTATTTTCATTCTAAGATAAGGGTTTCCATTGATAATTTGTCTTAATCTCATCCATTATAAGATGGTCAATCTTTATAAGCTTCACAATTTTGATTGTGTTATGGAGTTAGGAATTAATGTCAACCTCTCGAGTTTTAACAAAGCCATCTCTTTTAAATATGGTAGTGTGTTCATCAGGTAAAGGAATTTTCTCTAGAGCTATCTAGGTAACTTAGGCTAGCCATGGTCCATTATTCCAATGAAAGATTGTTGAACCTAACCTACATTGGAATATGCCATCTCTCCATTTCACTAGAAAAGGGGTTTATATTGAATGTGCTAAAGATCATACTTAGTAATCTTCTTTAAGTCATGTTCACTAACAGTCTTAGAAAAGAATAGGTGCTCTTTATTAATAGAAATTTCATCAAGACCAAGCTAAAACAAATTATTATTTCTCAATAGATGCACCAGCCTCCTCCATAACCACAACTCCTTCCTCCTTGAATATATATCCACTAATCTTATCCAACTTTATCACTAGTAGATCATTTCCTCTTTCTTAACCAAAATCTCAATGTGCAAAAAAAAATAAAATGCATTCACTCAGTCCTCACCCTAATAGAGGGGAAATCTTGACACTACTCTTGTTAATAAAGTCGCTTATTTTTCAACTTTAACCATCTCTCCTTCTCCTTTACTAGCTAAGAAATATCCTCAACTTCTTACCTCATTTGCTTCCTTTCATCTCCTTAAAAATTAGAAAAAGAGCGAAATGAATCCCTTTAGTAATAGAAACTAGTCTTAAGTGGTTGGCGACTTATCCCTTAGTGCAAAACTAAGCTTCATTCCTTAAAGTTTAAAAGAGAAAGTAGGAGTGGTTTCCCTTTCCATAGATGTACTAAAGGTTGGAGCTTCTAGGTGCTTAAGCACACTGGATAACTATTTCAATGAAAAAAGGCCACATGTTTGCTTTTTGAGAATATAAGAAAAAATGTTGTCAATTTAGACTGGAAAGGATACTCAGTAATCAAGAGGATTTATTCTTGCTCTCTTCTAAATCTCAAAAGCTCAAGGTCCTTAAACAAGTACCTTCGCATTGCAATTGCAAACCCTAATCGTACAAAATGGATTTAAAATAAACTAAGCTATAAAAAATTCCTCTATGGACACATTTCCATAATATACCGCCTAATTATTAGAATAAAATGGGTCTAAGATAGTCAAGAAGATCCATAAGAAGACCGTTGTGCATAGATGAAAAGTAACTGCATTAGGGAGGATTAACTTTTTAGGAATATATATAGAAACTAAGGTGAGTAAAAAGTTGTCCATCACTCTCAAATTAAAGAGAATTAATACTTTAGGTTTTTTAGAGAGACTAAAATCTCACTCACCTACTAATGGAAGCTAAAAGTAAAAGAAAAACTCAGTCTAGAAACCTAAAGGAAACCATTTTTTTAAAAGGTTAATGACAAACTGTTGGGAAAGGATAAGCTTTTAGAAAAGGAGGAACTAAAAAGGAACATTAAGATAGTCAGATATAAATATTAAAAAAACAATTACATTTTCATCCATAATATTAGTTTAAATTTCTTCATATCTTCCTCTCGTAGGCTACTATTTATAATCTTATCAGTACTACAATGGCTGCTCTTCTTTAGCACCTTCCTTTACCTTCTAGCTTTTGCCTTTTTCTGATACTAGACTCACCTTTGTCAACCCTTTCCTGTCAGCTCCTTCCTTATTTGATTCTCTCCTTAACTTCTACTCTATTTTTTCTCATCACTCTAAAGGTTTTGTCTCACTCTTTAGATTTCACCATTTTCTTGATCCTTCAACTTCTTCTTCTTGTCTAAATTGTTCTCCAAATTTGTATTTATTCTTTAACCTATAGACTTTCCTTTTACCCATTAGTCCTTAGCTTGATCATATAGATACTAATGCTTTCCCACCTTTAAGGTCAAATTGTCCTAACCTATAACCTGAGCCTCCTACTTCAAAAGAGCACCTTGTTACTTTCATTTACACTATACAGACCTCTGAGACAATAACTCAACCAATTCAATAAACTTAGGTTAAGGTGGCTAGTAATTGTAGACCTGATTTAAAATTAACTTAGAACTTTTCCAGTGAAATTTATAAGTATAGGATTGTTTCCCCACTTATGGAACTTCTTAAATTTGGGGTTGATAGATGGAAGTCCACCACTTTTAGATTTTTCCTAGATAAAAGGATATCCTTTCTAGTCATAAAGCATGGGCTATGAAAAAATGGAATCAACATGGTTTACACGATGTGCTTGTGAACAATGAGGATGTTTTCCTATTCAAAATTTTCAAGTTTTGAAGAAGCTAAGAAAGTTCTATAAGCTAGACCTTGGCATGTCAATAACAAACACTACTGATTCAGTTTTAAAGACCTAGATTGAAATTAAAGGAGATTAAACAAGAATACATTCCAATATGGATTTTTATTCATGATTTCCAGTTAAAGTATTGGATTACAAGTGGTCTCATCCATCTTTCTAGTAACATTAGCAAGACATTTTTACAGATCAAACCTCTGTAGTGATTAGAAGAATTAACTTTACAAGGATATGCATCTTGGTCACTTCTGTGACTGATCTCCCTGAGGTGATTCCATTCATTAGGCTGAATGAAAATCTGGAACCTATTAAAGATTAATTGAAAGTTTTTATGCATGGAAACCACAACTTGCAAAGAGGATAATTTAGAAACCAACTAGATGGATCTTCACAACAAGTAAATATCATGAACTCATGGAGCACATATGCCACCAATTGTCAACTCAAATAAGGTTAACTACCTACCTATGGATGAGGAAGTTACAACTAGATTAGTAATGGAAAATATACAAACAAACATTTCTCCAAAGATCAAAGATAAGAAAGTTGATGAATCCACAACCTTAAACTACATAAAGAAAAGATCTAAACACAAAAATATTAAAGGAATTAAATATGAAACCCTTATTAAATACAACGAGCAGAAAGAGAATCACAAGTAAGACTTTGAAATTATTACTGGAAGGAAATCTAATAAAAACAAGAAGACTCCTTTTATAGAGCCTATCTTGTGAACATCTTAGCTTGGAATGTTAGAGGAGCTAATGCTCCTATCAAGAATCTTTTAATTAGAAAGATGATTTTTCATAATAAAGTTTTGATAAGTAATATTTTGGAATCTCTTATGAAAGAGGGAAGTTACAACTTTCTAACTAACTTTCCAACTTAGTAGAGAAAAATTACAAACTATAGTCATCGTTATAATGGTAAAACTGTTGTCCTCTATGATTTTATAGTAATGATTGCGTGTACTAGAATGGTTTTAGATTAGACCATTCATTTAGAGGTTTCTTTAAGGTATACAACTTAACCAGTATTCATATCTTTCATATATGCACAAAATAGCTCTTATTAGAGAACTTTTCTTTAAAATCAAATTAAAGATGCTACGACATAGATCTTTAATCCTTGGATTATAATTGGAGATTTTAATTCTACCCTAAAAGCTGATAAAGTAGAAGGATCTAGGTCTATTGGAAATCCTTGCTCAGAACTAGGAAAATGTATTGAGAAAGCTTAGTTGATTGACATCCCATCTTATGGTAACTTCTTTACTTAGAGTAATAAACAATTTGAAGCAAATTTTTTAGAAAGAAGTTAGATTGAAGTCCAACAAATATTCAATGGATGTTGACTTTCCTAAATTATGTTTATACCTATTCTTGTAATAATCTTTCATATCACTTACCAATACTTACTCAAACTATTGTAGTTAGTCACAAAATGCCTTTTAGATTTAATGATTTCTTAAATGATCTAGTAGGCTTTGACGATGACCTTTAGAGTGCTTTAAGAGCTAAAATCAATGGAACCAAGCAATTTATATATTCTAGGAAATTAATCTCTTATCAAATAAGAGATAAAGTACCTTTTTAAAGAAAATATTGGTAATGCTCATCATCTAGTTAACACTACAAGGAAGGACCTTGATAACATTCAGTAGGATCTTTAAATCAATCCCCAATCCACTCAGTTATAGGAATTCGAGAGAACTACATTGCATAAATTTTCCAGTCTTTTATATGATTTTTTCTTATGAAACAGAGATTTAAAATGAACTGATTGAAGAGTGGTGATAGAAACACTACCACAAAACTATTATGTCCAGAAGAACTAAAAATAGGATCATTTCATATAAAGCATAACAGCCTCTAGTTAGACTCTCAATCTTAGTTACCTAAAAAGGGAATTTAGTTACTTTTTATTTAATAAACAAGCCTAATGACACTCACTCCACTAGCACTCTTTTCAAAGAAATCATGCAAGGATGCCTCTCTACCTAGGAAGCTGATTATATGTGTAAGTTTGTCACTCTTTAAGAGATTGATGAAACTTTGAAATCTCTACATCCTCATAAAGTTCTTGATCCTAATGGTTTTAAAACAAAAGTTTTCCCTCAAGTCTTAGCCCCTTATAAGAAATCTATTATTAGAAGCTATTTTAGAATTCTTTAATAAGGGTTACTTACTTTCGTTAGATTAATAAGACCTTCATAACACTTATTCCTAAAAGTGGTGAGCTTAAACATTTCTCAAACTTTCATCCTATATCCTGTTGCAACTTTATTTACAAATTGATTTCCAAAATACTAGCTTATAGATTGAGAAATATCATTCCAAATAAGTTACTCAAGGTGTTTACATTTCTAGAAGGATTATTGGTGGAAATATTCTAATAATATAGGAAAATGTAAAAGATTACTTAAAGGAGAAAGGTGTAAATAATTATTGCATAAAATTTGATTTAAAAAAGATTGTGATAGTGTGGATTGGGATTTTATAATCAAAATAATGTATATCACGGAGTGTATTTATTTACTGGATTAATTAGTACATCACTTCCCCTTCCTATCCTCTTTAATGGTCAGCCCATAAATTCTTTTAAAAGTTGTAAAGGAATTCACTAAGGTGATCATATGTTTCCTTATCTCGTTGCTCTTATTATAGAAGTGATCAATATATTCTATAAAAGGGTTGTAGAAAGAACTAAGGATTTTAGATATCACTCCAAATGTAGAAAATTACAAAGTATCAATGCTTTGCTGATTATCTCATTCTACTTTCCAAATCAGATTCTACATTTGTTTTAGCTCCTATAAAAATTTCTCAAGGCCTTTAATCAAATGTTTGGTTGATAGCAGTAAGTTGCATAATGCTTTAGTAGGTAGTTTAGTGTGTGTTTAGTTGTTAAATTGAATGATTAGTGCATGTTTAGGCTAGGATTGTGTTATTTAGTTAGACATTTGTGTTTTGAGTGTTTTCTTTTTCTTTTGAATGTATAATATGGATTTGATAGTGATCGATTTGGGTTTAATGATAATGTTCTAAACTTCTGTAGGGATTTGTTCTTGAATCAATGTTAATGTGATTTCTTTTGATATCAATATATTAGATATTGTGATTATTTGTTGTAATTGCATGCTTTAGTAAGAAATTGAGAGAGTGAACAGATAGAAAAATGATTAGATTGGGTAATGAGGGTTAAACAATCTAATAGATTATACAAATAATCAAATTGAAAATTTAGACAAAGAGAGATATCATGTAAGGACTCAGTTGTCTATTAGAAGGCCTAAGATATGATTAGAATTGTGGGTTTTTTTGTTAATTGAGAGAATGCAAATTTCATAATTCAATTAGGGTATGATTTAGGGTTTAAAGATTATAACTCGAGAGAGAGTAATCCACCCTTTGAAAGTTTAGGATCAATACCGTATTAACTCAAAAGTAATTATGATAGCATTTAATGATAGGATAAGTCCCCCTTCCTATATTTAACTAATCTTCCTTATGTGATTTCCATTCTTAATTTGGTGATGCTCATTCTGATTCTTGTGTGCTAATTTTACTTTTTAATTCCAACCAATCATCTTCACGTGTTTACTTTTCTATGCAGTTTTTATTTTCTTTTTAATAATTATTTAGGCTTTAAATAACTTAGAATTAGATTAATTCCATAACTCCTTGAGGGATCGACACCTCACGTACTACACTCATAACCTGTATGCTTACAGTATGTTGAGGGTTTTTAATAGATTAAAGCTTGCCTCAACACTTGTCTCCAAGTTAATTTCTCCAAGAGTGAATTTTTTCATTTCCAAGAATTTTGTAAACCATGAATCAATCCTGGCCTCCATTACTAGTTTCAAACAACAACCTCTTCCAATATGTACCTTAACATTCTAATAGAAATTACAAGGTTAAACATAAGAAATTTCAATATTTTGATTGCTAAAATCAACAATAAGATATCCTTATAGAGTTCCAAAAGCCTCTCTACTACAGATAGAACATAACTTATTATTTCTATTTTGAATTCCATTAGTGCCTACTGTACATCTCACATTGCTTTTCCACTGAACATCATCAAAACCTTTGATAAGATCTTCAACAAGTTTTTATATTCTAGTTATGAAACAAGGGTATGTGTGCACTCCTAAAGACCTAGGAGGCCTTAACATATTTTCCCTCAAAACCATAAATATTTTTATGCTCACTAAAACAATTTGGGGACTTATATCTAATAAGTAGGCTCTTTTGTGTAAATGGATTCACAATTTCTTAATAAAGAAAAGAAATGTGTGGAACTTGAATGTGAAAACCTATGCTTCTTTTACTATGAAAGGTATTTTCAAGATTAGGGAAAGATTCAGACCTGATTTCATTCATCTCATTTGAAATGGTGAATCCATTATCTTTTAGTAAGATTACTGGCTATCTATAGGCTTTTTGGAGAAAATGGCTAATGATTCAACCCTCAAACAACTGATTTAGAAAAAAGCAATAATCACATAAGCTTTATCGAAGAAGGAGATTTTTACACTATCATCAATCCCCAATCCACTGAAATATAAGTTTAATCGTACAACTATCAACACTAATAATGACATAATTATATGGAAGCATAATTCCAATGGTATTTTCACCAACCAATCACTTAGGAAAGTTCTTCTTAACAATGTGGAAACTCTTCCTTAGACTTAAATTGTTTAGTTCAACCATCAATAACTACGAGCTTCTGCCACACTATAGGTTATTATAAAGAACAAACTACCAACTGTGGACAAACTAGCAAAGTTTCTAAACTTTTCTAATCAGTAGATTCTTTGTAAAAAGGCTAAGGAAAACGCAAATCACTTATTTTTTTTAATGTAGTTTTGTTGCTGAGATTTGGAAAAAATGATGCAAAAATGTTTTATCCCCAATTGATTTGAACATTGTTAAGAATTGGTGTGCTACTTTCAAGCATCCAATCAGAGCAATTAAATGGTGTTTCTACATATCAATATCTTCTATGGTTACAACTATTTAGGATAAAAGAAAAAAATCACATTTTTTAGGAAATAACCTCACCAAGGAGCAATTATACAACCAACTTATGCAGCTAAATCACATATGCATTCACAAGCATAAATTTCAAAACATAGCAATATCTCATCACCAATTGGAATGTGTAAAACTTCTTTTCATTAAGCACACTAGCTTGTAATCCTCTTTAGCAAGCCTATGGTCACCTTTTCCTTTTAATCGACAAGTTGCTATGCTATTGTACATCTTGAATTCCTTTTATAATCTTTTCTAAAAAAATGTAGGAGGGACAAACCTTAGGGAATGTAACCATTTCAAACATAAAGTTGGAAGTGCATAGGGTACTAATGAAATAGATGGAATAGGAGACATTTAATCTCCAAAAGCTTAAAAGTAGAAAAAAGAAAAAAAATCATCTTCGTCAAGGCAAAGAACAACAAGAAGAACCTTAAGGGATAAATGAGGGGATTAGCAAGGGAATGGAAACAATCCATCTAGTTCCCTCTAAGAACTAGGAAAAAGGATATTAAGGAATTAGAGGAAGAGAACATTCCAATGGAATCAAGGAGAACTAATAATCAAGGAAAATTGGCACTTGTTTTGAGAAAGTCTAGTAGGAAAGCTAATGCTAAGGGAGCTAAAGTTTCCCATAATCCTCTTTGATGACAGTGTGGCTTAAAATGTTAAGGGTCTCAATGACCCTAGCAAATAACTTGTGGTGTTTTACAATATAAGAACAATGAAGCAATTCATCATTGGCCTTTCAGAACGAAAATCAAAGAATAAAAGTGTAATAAGCTATGGTTCATCCAAAATAATTAGAGAATTACTAACCATATAACAAATCATAATGGAAGAATAATTATGGGATGTGGTCCAGATATGCTTTAGGTAATTATTATGCTTTTAATGATCAAGCAATTCATATATATGCTATTTTGAAATCTAATAGGAACAAAACTCACTTTAGTTTTATGTATGTGACAACCTTTTCCTTTCAAAGAGGGACCCAGAGAACACATCCATAGGAATAAACTTCCCCTGGTTAATAGTTCCTAACTTTAATTACACCCTATATGCATCTGAATCAGATGGAGGAATAGGACCTTAATAACCTTTCAATGATTAGAGCTTATATAGGAAGTTTGTAGGCAATTAATATCAACTATGAGGAACATCACTTCACTTGGAATAACAAAAAGTATGGGAAATGTTTTTTTAGGACAAAATTAAATCAAGCTTTAGTTATTTAAAGTAGTTTGACTAGTTTTTAGGGCTAAGGCCATTTTCAATATCTCTCTAATATATGATCACTCCCTTATCGTGATTCGTAATTTTATGGATGAAACAACTCACATCAGTCTAGTAAGGTTCTTTAATTTTCTATTTAAACAATAAGCATTTTAAGAAGTTGTTGAATCTGGCATGAAATTAGACATATTTGGTTATAAGTAATTTAAACGCATTAAAAAAAGTTGATGTTGTCACTGCTAATACTTTACAATTCTAGCAGGATGTACAATAGCAGTTCCATTAGACTTCAATAGGGTATACAATAACTTCGACAAGATACAATGTCTACACTCCATAACGTGGCAAGCCAAATGGGTGAGATTGCAGTGATGATTGACTACCTAAAATCAAAAATAAAAGAGCAACAACCATATTAACCTAAGGAATACCTAATGGATGTTAGTGCAAAAACCTTACAAAGTCATGAGGAGCTTGAGAATTTTGAGAGCAATACTCAAGGAATTGTGTGTGAAGAAGATGTTGAGGAGGAGCTTGAAGTAGAAAATGATATATCTTTCATCTCAAAGGTAAATACTAAGTTCTAATTTGTTATTAAGAATGACTCTTTACTTTTACCTAGCAGGTTAGAGGAATTAAATGACGAGGTGAAGAGACATGCGAGATCTTTCCAAAATGCATGGACTTAGTAGGGATTGAAAGTCAGAGGATAGGGAAAATGTTGAATGAGAATGATTATCAACTGAGGCCCTATCCGGAAGAACCTAACATGGAGGAACTGTATGTGCCACTAGAAGATCATAATTTTGTCACGTGAGGAGAAGGAGGAGTTGGGCCAATGACACTAAACAAAATTGGTTCTTGGGAGGCAACCCAAAGGAAGTAAATTTCTTTTCCTTTACTTTTTCACGTTAGTTTTTATATGCATGCGTGTTTTTAAATTTGATTGTTTTTACTTGTTTTAAGTTTTCAATCAAAATGAGAGAAAGAATAAAACAACAAAACAAAAATTTTCTCATTTTTCTATTGCTTTTAGGATTATATATTCATAATTAGAGAGTGAATGGACAAAATAATTTGATAGCAACTTTAGTATGTACGTCTGCTCTTGTGATTGGTCGATGTGCATTATCTTTAGAAGAGTAATGACTAGTGGTTGACAAAGCCAGTGAGATTTTGAGCCTTATTGGACTGGCACATTTATATCAGTCTCATCGTCTTTTGATAATGTTTGACCTTCATAAAATGTACATCCTGATTTTATGTTGAATTTCTATTCGAGACCACATTTTTATCACATGCATTAACATGGATACGATTATGCATTCTTTGCTTTCTGAACTACATTAGCCAAATAGCCTAGCCATTATATGATTTTCCTTTTTGATAAAACCCTTTGACCTTTATTTGCCTTTTCTGTGTGTATTAGCCACATTACATGCTTTAACCTAACCAAAAGTCCTTCCCAAGCCTTAAAGTTAGTGGAACATTTGTTCATTTTTGAGTTTGTGGACGTACAAAATTCTAAGCATGGGGGTATACGTATGTGTGGGTTGGTTATAATTTTGGGATATTATTTTATGTCTTATCATTGAAATTCCCATGTTAATGAAGTTTATTTTAATTTCATAAGCGAAAAGAAAAGAAAGGAAAAGAAAGAAAGAGAAGAGAAAAGAAAAAGAAAATAAAAGAAAAGGAAAAAAAAGAAACATAATAAAAAATGTTTAAATAAATGTATCAAGGGGGATGTGCATATGTGGTTTGCAAGGTTATTCATATTTAATGTATCCTCTTAAAGTTGTATTGAATGGTTTATTTGAGTATGTTGAATATGAGGTAGATGTTGCTTGGAAGGGTCACTCTTTGTAGTTTCAATGTATTGTCATCAATTATATGAGTGATCCCTTCGGATTGGTATATACTTCATGTGGATTGTGTATGAGAGCTCGAGTTTGAGTTGTGAAACTTGTTTTTTCATTCATCATAGTTGATGTACACAATTGTGAGTGAATGTTGGTTTTTCCACTTGATAGTATATTGAGTGTTACTTTTGTTTCACTAGCTTTGATGGCTTTCATGCTACTTGACCCAAATACACCTCACCTTACCTTTACCTACATTACAACCTAGAAAAGTACTTTGATCCATGCTTTTGCATGTGAAGATTAGTGGTGGAGAAATGAAATGATATGCAAAGTTGTGGAATGTCTTGATTGTGAATGGTATTTATGTGTACCCATGAACATATCTTAGGTAACCACATTTTCTAAGTCTACCACTAGATTGCTCAGTTTTCGAAGATAATGAATGTTGATTGATCATGAGTAAAAGCAGAATGTTAATTTCTTGCTATAATTTTTGAAACTTGTTCATCTTTGTTTATGATTATATATTCTTGAAATATATGGGGAATGAGTCAATGTTTTTAGGTCTATAAACTTAATTTTGCTATTTTTCTCGGGGATGGACAAAAGCTAAATGTGGGAGAAATTGATATATTCTTAATTGATTGTTTAATTATTTCATAACAATTAGTGATTAAGGATATGAAATTGCTTAAGATACTTAATTTGACTTATATGTGATTTTATGCACAATTCGGAAGGAAAGAAGTTGAAGTGAGCCGAAAGCATGATATTTGAGCTATTTTTCAAATATTAATTTTCACTTGTCCTCAAGCAGCAAGAAGAATAAAATTAAAAGACAAAAAGAAGACAAGAAAAATATAAACATAAATAAATCAAAGTTGCTCACATCTATTATGCATAGACTATGCAAAGTGTACATCACTACAAAAAATTAACATAATCCGCGATGTTTTATAAAAATGTCGCTGATTTTTGAAATAGAATCTACAACGTTTTGTTGAAGAAAATGTCGCAAAAGGCCTAGTTAAAAATGTTCTTCTGCAAGAGCAACACGACATCGTTTGGTTAAACCAAACGACGTTGTTTTTGGTTTCTTAAAACATCCCAGTCCCCTCCCCCTCTCCCCCTAAAACCTACGCACTGCGTCAATTTGCCTCCGAGCTTCTCCTCTGTCCTTCTGACCTTCTGACAGTTTCCACTACACGAACATTAGTCACTTCGATTTGGGCTTCTCTCCCTTTTCTTCGATTTTAGCTGGTAAGTTTCACTTTCTATAATACCCATTTCCCTTTCAACATATAATACGATGTCCTACTTATTTCTCTTGCTGTTTTACTTTAACTTCCTCTTCCTCTTTCTAGTGCTGAACAAAGAAAAGTGTCATTGACAATGAAGAACTAATTGGGTGTAAAATCAAAGTTTGGTGGCCCTTGGATAAAGATTAAGTCATAATATTTTCACAGTTGTCCAGCCACTTCTTTTAGCCTATGTGCAATATTTTTTGTTTCTTTAGTTGACATAAACACTTCTTAAAATTCAAGTTAATGTGCTCCTGTTGCTGAGTAAGACATTCTGTGAACATCTTTTAGGTTTTCTTTTCTGTGCTAATTTTCTTTCGACTCTTTCTATCTTTTCATAGTTTAAGATGCTTCTATTTGTCATTCTACTTCTGGGTAATGTTGGGGGATAAGTAG